>JAVCKT010007301.1:9290-26985 GCA_032273925.1 Rhynchotus rufescens
CTTGACAGTGAGGGTGACAGAGCCCTGGCACAGGCTGCCCAGGGAGGTTGTGGAGTCTCCTTCTCTGGAGATCTTCACAGCCCGCTTGGATGCAGCCCTGTGTCCCGTGCTCTGGGTGACCCTGCGTGTGCAGGGACTTGGACTGGATGACCTCTAGAGGTCCCTTCCAACCTTAAGCATTCTATGATCAGGAAGGCAAACAGTTAAACAACACTTTATTTTCCCAGAACTTTAAAACCAGCCTCTGACTTCCTTTCATTTTTTTTTTCTAAGATGCTTTATAATGCAATTAGAGAGCTCCTGGAGGCACTAATTGGATCATAAAGTGCCTTCTTCATGTTCCAGCTGAGAAGAGAGGAAAAAAGGATCACTTCATGTCCTCTTTGCACCTGCTAAGATGTTTGTGAGACACCTCACAATTAAATTATAAGCACCTAGAGGAGACTTCAAATTACAAACTGCAGAGCTAGAACCTTAGCTCAGACAGCGGAATCCACCAACTTCACCTGCCAATGCCCATATCCAGCTCCAGGCACTAAAGGGAATCCTGGCATGGAAAAGGGCCCTTGTTTTTCTCGTGCCCTGAGGTCTGCAATATTCTCTTCTCAAAACTGTGTTCTAGCTATATCCTAGACTAACTCCGGTTCTTTGCTGAGCATATAGTATCTTTTCACCATCCCGGCCGAGGAGGGAGCCTGACAGCAGGTACAACATTGATGAGTCTTATGACCACGAGCACTTCTTGGGCAGTGAGTCCTGCAATGACCTGCCAGGGGAGGTGAAGAGGTGGAGACAGTGGAGGCTTCCTCCTCCGTGGAGGCTGGCATGGGGCTACCATGACGTGGTCTTAGTGGTGTGTCTGCACGAGGACAGTGCAGCCCCCAGTACCCGCAGGGCACTGCAAGGGTCGGGGGAGCCAGGGACACAGACAGGCAGACGTCCGTGCGTTTGCTGTGCTGCTCCCTCACACATTCTCACAACAGAGCAGATGATGGTGTTCAAGTTTCTACAACGTAATAGGCCAGTACCAAATCAGCTGGGCACAGTGTCTAGGCTGGTTAGGAAGCTATTGGTTTTCTTTGCTTCTCTTCTCATGTCTGTTCACATCATTTTGCATCCCAGCTGCATTTATGCTTTGTAATCCTCTTTAGCATAGAGTATCAAGAGATCTCTGAAATCAGTGTACTACTTTGGGTTTTAGGTAACCGAGCTGTAAATTAATATGGGGAAAGACAGTCTATTGAGTTTCTAATCCCACAATACAAATTCACACAAACTCTGGCCAGTCAAGGAACAGGCTACAGCTCATAGAAAGCCCAAGGGGAATGAAATGCAGGGGAAAGCATCACCACTAAGGTCAGTGTCTTTCCAGACCACATGGCTTGTAGAGGAATGGTAACCGCATCAACACATGAACACATGCTCTTGTATATATGACTGAACTGGAACTTTGCAATGCATTGGGCTATTTCTGGTTTTATCTTACACAAATTACTGATTAGAAGGTAGCTTTGACTAATTTAGAGAAGCATTTATGTTTTAAGTTCCTAAATGCCTGTATGAATTATAGCCTTATCAAGATCGCCTTTCAGTTTCTAAATGCACGTGTGAATTCAGGTCTTTCTGATCAGGTAACTCCTGGATTTCTCCATGGAGACTGCCAAAACGATCCTTCCTTCTCATAGTAACTTTTGCATTATGACTGTCTGTATGGAATGACAGTGAAGGGCTCATGAAATTAAGAGCCAAGAACACAATTCTGAGCGCTATATATGCAAACTGCAATTTGACCTTGTGCAAAGAGGGTGTAAAATCTCTAAAGCCTCTGTTCCTTCAGATCTTTCAGTCCTGCTCAGTAACATAATCTGACCTTTGTCAGGTTGGTGGCTTTTTGTAGCTTTTCTTCAAACTCAACAGGCATCACTGGAGGTTTTATTCTTTCAGCTTTCAACACACAATTTCTTCTTATTAAGTAATATAAATATACTTTGCACAGTTTGATTTTGCATAAATAACATTCTGTAAATTATGTGCACATATTGTTTAACCTCGATCATCCCATTTCCCCCATCCTGTGTACTTTTCTTTAAGACAGTTATTAATTATGGCTTCTGTGTGTTGACTGTTCTGCCAGTTACATCAACTTACACTATAGCATTTATTCTTTTTCTTTAGAGTGTTTTAATAAGAAACTGTATGATTTCAAGCTAACTTATAGTATCACTTTTTCTATTAGAAATGGACTATAGGCTCTTCTCTACCCATTCTGATATGAGAGACTCAGCTGCAGTGCATTTCTTCATTTCAGGCCCACTGGGAATCCACGTAAATCACGCAGCACCACTGCTGCAATCTGAGTCACATCTCCACTTCGAGTGGGGTGCGAGACCCACCACAAACACAGCTAAAATGAGCTAATGTTTTGAAGGTGATTACACAAACTGAGACACACATACATATACTCTGGGACTCTGGCTACTACAGAATGCAGCTAGTCCAGAAAAATGAAAATATTCATTTTTTTTAAAAGTAAAAATGATTTTTTCATGAATTTTTTAATTCATTAAATGAATTTTTTAAAGGAAATTCATTTCCTTTACAGAAAGCTGAAGACCTCAAGGCAAAGCCTGTTCCAGCCTCTGTCATATGACAACCTCTGGAGGAACCTTAAAACTTCATGGAAAAGACAGGAATGTTATTGCTTCCTTCCCAGCTTTGAGTCCTACTAAGGGTACAGACAGGTTCAAACCACTTAGGCTCACCATGCTCTGCTCATAATGCTGTCTCAGCGTCTCCCTCTGCTAACCTACCTGCCACCCTTCACATCAGAATGTAAGCTGCATGTGGCAGAAACTATTTTAAAGCTCTCTGTACATCGTACACAGGAGGTCTTGAGGGGTGAGGGTCGCAGGAGCTGCCACCACCAAGTGGCATCATGAGTGCACCCCATCGCTTAGGAAGAACCCTTGCTAGCAGTGCCACAAATAGTCAGAAGGAAGAAGCATTGCCTTTGGAAACCATGGTGCATCTTCTTACCTTATTTCTGTGCTGCTGCTTACATGATTTTCAGCTCCCACATTCAAGACATTGCAACAGCCTGTGAAATAAAACAGAAGAAATAATGGAATGAGATCTGGGACAATATCCATTTAATTTCTCTGGAATGCTGCAATATGTACTGTGAAGACAATAGGTACTGTGGCAGTATAATCAACAGGGTATTCAAATAACCCTGAAGCTCTATCAAGTGTAATTTTTAATACATTTTTAAAATTTTACTATAGTATTTATGAGATACATATTCTACTGAAGTTTTCCTTTCCCAACCCACATTTCTCAGCTTGTCAGTCAAAACATATAAAAACAAGGAAATTAAAAAAGAACATAAGCTATATTTTCACTTAGTTGTGGATCAGCTTTAGTGGAAAGAGCAAAGAAATCAGTGTTAAGAGTCGGCTGAGATGACATACAACTAACGTTTGCTTTTAGGAAGGGAAGGGGAATGAGGGAACCATGATACCGTTAGGGTCCCTGTTCTCTGAAGCATCATGCTTTGTGACTGAGTAGGAGGAAGGAAACCTGGCACTGGCAGAACCACAGATCATGCTTATCCAACCACTACCATTTCTCTTTGGAAAGCAGAAATGCTACCTCCTTTCATTAACCAGGTCTGCCTAAAACAGAAACGTTTCTGCACAGGCTGCTTAGCTACATTGCAAAATGACGTCTGACCTCACTAGGGACACTATGACACTCTTCACTATATTCACTAGGAACTATGACAGCTAGGAAGGATCAGAGGAAGGTCCCTGCTATTGGCCATGTCACTAAGGGAGTCTTCTGGCCCGTGTCCCACCCACCCTGCTCTGGAGTCAACTGCAAGAGCAAATCAAACGAACATTGTCATGCAGCTACCACTACTTTACCCCTTGGCCGCTTCAGCAACTGTTTGTAAGGAAATATTTTCTCTGTGATAATTTTTTTATAAAGACTGAAAAAAAAATATCTGAAGAGTTTGTCCTTCCCTGGAGTGGGAAGGAGTCTCTCTGGTGGATAAAGGCAACTCTTTTTGCTCTATAAATTGCAGCTATTGTTTAGCTGAAGTCTATTGCTTTGATTTTGGATCATAGAGGGCAGGCAAGAGACTGATGATTGAAAGAGCTAGACAAGATTAGAGCAAAAAATCAATAAATGTATAAACAAAAAGAGGTTTTCAGACTTTAATCAGGTGATTTATAGCACATTTTGTGCCTCCTTTTGCATTAAAGTTGTTAACTTAGTTTTTACACAAGTGAGTTGAATACACTTTGCTTTGTCTTCTTGAGTGTCTTGCACAAAGACTGTAAGAATAAAGATCTTGTTTAGCATATGAATTGAAAACATATTGAAAAAAAAAAGTGGGAGGGGGGAAGAGGAATTGTAACACAGGAGATGAATAACATATCACAAAATGAGTTGTACATCCACAGAATGATTCCTGGCATGGTGGCTGGGCACAGGTTTGAAAGTGAAATGCCATTCTCCTTTGCAAAAGGAGACGCTTTGCAAAAAAAAAAAAAAAAAAAGGAAGCAGCAGAGAACAGTTTGCAAATTAGAACAGCAACCTTTGATTATATGAAGTTGAAGGGAAATTAGAATCGGTGCTGCAGGGGCAGGAAAACAGATAGAAGAGCCAGTTACTAATGACTTTAGGAAGTTAGCATTAGCAGGTCATTTACTATATGCACAGGTCTGTAAAGCACTATCCATAATATCGTCACAGGAACAACCTCCTGGGGAACTTCAATCCATACTCTACAGTGGGAGCATAGAAATACAGAGCAACCCCAATGAACAGCCGCCCCACATCTCATGTTTTCACACGAGGTCTGACCTAAACTCCCTTGAAATTTACGGGAATTCTTCGAGTGATTTCCATGAGTTTTGGATACAGTTTGGGGAAAAAACAGCATTCTGATTTGCTGTTTGGAATCCAATGCCATCTATCTGAAAATTGTTGTTAGGAAGAATCCCAGCAAAACTGTAGGAACCAGAGGCATCGGAGCAGGCTGCCCTCCGATAAGTCAGTGGATTTCTGTGCACTAACAAGGGCAGGCTTGTAAGCAGTCGGGGACTGCTGCTGAGCCTCTGCAGGAGCAAAACCCCTACAAGCAGAAGGCAGGCTGGAAATGCAGGGAAGAGAGCGGTCCCTGTCCTGACCTTGAGGACTTGGGAGCCCTGCAGCAAGCACTGCGTGGAGCCACGGCCGCTCTGACACGCGGTAACGTGATGTACGTCGCTGCGCGCTGCAACGGGGCAGCTCTGCAGAGCGGGTCGCGCCAGATGGGCAGCTTCTGCTCCATAGCATGCAACCTGAGCGTCGGATCATCCCACCACACTCCCCTTCCACTCTGTGCTTGAAAGGATGGTAACAGCAGGAATTTATCTGGATTATCTAGTGTTTCAGAAATTCAACTGTCTTCAGTGTGAAACACATTGCTGAGATAAACATGTTTCTGCTAGACTCCGTGCCTTATTTTGTATTGTTAAGTCTCTCTGATGTTTCAGCGTGGTCTACACTGCTTTACCAAACCGTGCTCTTCTGCATGCTCTTCCTTGCAGAGCTTTCCATGTGTGACACTGCTAGCCAGGAATGGCTCCTTATGGTGCTTGCAAAATCTGTAATTAGAAGCACATCTTCTTGGAGCTAAAATATGTCCTATTGCTTTTTTATCTTATGTATATTGCTTTTTGACAGGTTTTCACTAACAGCTAACTGGAATCAAAACAGTTGGGATAATATGGGATTTTTTTTCTCATGCATTGGATCTGTCCTTCTGCTTGTATTATTTTGTGGATTTGCTAGGCCCAGGTGGGCTCTTTCTGTCACTGCTCTTATAATACTCTTAGTGACTCAGCTTGTCTCCTCTCTCCGTGCCTGGGGCCCAGAGTACGGGTTCCTCAAGTGTTTAGTAATACTTGGCCGGGGTGAAAATGAGATCGGAGCGAATACGGATACAGCTGCCGTCTGGAAGCGCCGGGGGCCGATGGGCAGCTGAAGGCAGCAGTGTGAGCGGCTCAGCCCTCTGCGATCCCCAGGTCCCCTGCATCGCCCGCCATCTGCTGCAAAATGTTTCAGAGCATCAAACTGGGCACTTACTCTCCTTGCGGCAAGCGAAGCCTGCAAAGCCTTTCACTGCCAAGGTAAAATATACTGCTCCAGTCACAGATCATCATTTTGTAGTCCAGTGAAAAATACAAAGAATGTGGTGTAAATTACAGAAAAAAAAAAAACAAAGACAAGTGCAGCTCTGCTGAGCCATAATGCCGAGCAGATTCGCCCAGGTATTCAGCACACTGAACAGATGCTGGAATGCTTCAGGCTCTCACTGGTACAAAGCATGGTGCGAAGACTCAAACAAACCTCCCTACCTCGCCACTGCTCTCTTCCATCTTCCCCACCTTTGCAACCTGGAGAGCTACGTGTGACTCCTCACGTCTTCCGTCCTCTTTAACCAGACTCCCCACACTTCCACATTGTTAAGAGGGAAGCCTGCAAGGAGCAGCATGGCCAGACAAGCAGGAAGGGCTAGGTTTGCTACTGCTACTCCCTGAGCAGCAAGGTGCAAGGAAGGAAAGGGAGAGATGTGGTCATCTCTGTAATTTCAGGCAGGCTTCCAAGAAAAAAAGATTGATTTCACGCAGACTAACATGACAGGGTACCACTCACTGAGTAAGCATGGGGCTTTGGGAAGAAAAACACAGGAGTCGTGAGAAAAGACAGGCCTCGTTTATATATTGACTTTTATTTAAAAGGAAAAGTTATGGTAATGAGGCTTCTGTGTTTTACCCAAAAAGCAAACTTTGCCAATTAAAAATTAATTAATGAATTAATAGGTTATATGAAACTTCCCGAAAAGCAAATAAAATAACAGCATTTAAGTTCAATTTAATTCATTCCATTTTCTGTTTCAATTAGAATCCATTAGGGAAGTAATAGGCGGTGTTTGCTGGGAGAATTCTCATGAAGACCCGAGCCCGACAGCCAGCGCCGGCCGCGGCAGGGCCTCGCCAGCACCACAGCTGCAGGACGGGCAGGAGAAGCCACCACGGGCTGCACACAGCGCCCGCAAGGCTGGCCAGACCGCGGGCGAGATCTGCCCTATGAGGAAAGACTAAGCGAGCTGGGCCTCTTCAGCCTGCAGGAGGCTGACAGGGCATCTGATCAATACGTATAAGCACCTGAGGGGAGAAGGCAGGGAGGAAGGAGCCAAGCTCTTCTTGGGGGTGGACAGTGAAAGGACAAGGGGTAATGGATACAAACTGAAACATAGGCAGTTCTATCTGCATGTGAGGAAGAACTTCTTCACTGTGAGGGTGACAGAGCTCTGGCACAGGCTGCCCAGGGAGGGTGTGGGTCTCCTTCTCTGAAGGTCTTCTTCTCTGAAGGTCTTCTGAACCTGCCTGGATGCCACCCTGTGCCCCATGCTCTGGGTGTCCCTGCTGGAGCAGGAGGTTAGACTAGATGATCTCTACAGGTCCCTTCCAACCTCAACCATTCTGTGATTCTGTGTGATTCTACATTGCTTTAGACAAACTTGGCACAAAAAGCTGGCTCCAAAGTAAGATCATCTCCAAGTTGCAAGGAACTATCACAGCAGCTTCTAAAGTACTTCTTTTCTTCCACTGATCAGGGATCCACTGCTCTTTATGGTGTTGTTCACAGTAAAGATCACCTAGGACTTAGGATTCATTTTACTATCATGTAGCTTATCTATGAGGTAGACCCAGGAGATTTTTTGTGCCACTTATGAACTGTTCCCCACGCTAGGAGGTCTGAAAGGCCTGATCCAGGGCACCATAAGGAGTATGAGTCGCCCCATAGAGAGAGGGCTACAGCCCCCTTTTGCTTCTCAGCCTGGGCCAGCCTGTGCCTTGCAGGAAATCAGAATAAACCAAATACTGTGAACTTGTTCTTGCTGGGTAGCATCAATCAAACCTTTATATGAATATAACTACACCTAATTTGGTGCCAAAGTCTGTGAAAGTGAAAAGTGAAGCAAACACAGGTAGGACCCAGGATCCTGTAACAGACACTGCCATTTGCTCGTTATACTCCCTTCACAACAGTTTTCATAGCGCATTTCCACTTAATATGCAGATACAGAAATAAATTGTAATTTCAGCTTAAATGAGCGCTTCAGCCTGAACCCAAGCAAGTACCTGTCTGACTGGCAACCCAACAAATCTTCCGTGGGAATTGCTTTCCTGGCTGTGCCGATTGTTCCAGGAGCAAACTGTTCCAGACTTCAAGATAAGCTGTGAAATATCAAGCTGACCTCTTTTCTTCAACTGAATTGGAAGAGAGGAAATTAATTTTGGTTTATCTATGACTGGAGGAAGATGCAAATTTCAGTATTTGTTCTGGATTTTTACTATGGTTCTCTAGTGAAGTTAAAGGGAGAAGGAAAAAGGGTTATTCCGTTCTGCTCAATTAAATTTTTTGGGGGAAAAAAAAAGCAATTGCACCAACAAAAAAGCAAACATGAAATGAGACAATGGTAAGAGAGAATATGCAGTGTCTTTCTAGGCATTCATCAGTACTATTTTGAAAGTTACAGTACATATTCTCACAATCCATGGCCAAATGCAAAAGAAACACAACATTAGTGACATACTTGATATGGAGAACTAAATTTGTCACAGTTAAGAAAATTTCAGATTTTAACTTTTCTTTTATTTATTAAAGAAAATTTTCATTTTACTCTGTATTAAACTGACTAAATACATAAAAAAGTACTCCTTCTATCAATGAATTTCTGAATTAATCCAATTTTAATAGGAATGATGTTTTCAATTGTGTAACATCCCTTCTGTACAACCAAATCACGATATAAATCTTAGAGCACACATTCCTACACATACAAAAACCAAAACATGCACGACATTTGCATGACCGAAGTGGTCATGCGTTTTACATCCAATAAAAGCGAAAGTTTCTCTATGCTGACTGAACAGCACTTGAGACACCAGACTACATTTTCTGTGATACATTTTCATTTGCTGCAGTCAGCATCCAAAGATCTAGTAAAATGCACAAAAGTCGTGTGGACAATTCCTTTACCTCCTACCGGGGCAGCTGTTCAGCTTGAAACTTCTGGCCCACGAGAGCCTCTGAAGGAGCACTAACCACGCTGGGACACTGGCCAGATGTCACAGCAACAGATACCTTCCAATAACCTCACAGCTGTAATGAAAATTCACTTTTATGCTTGAATCTCCTCTTGGGATTTGCAGCCAAACATGACATACACTGTAAACCATACACTACCATAGATAACACCCCAAGAGGCAATAATCTAAGCAAGCAAGGTTCATTTAAGAAAAAAAGCACTGCTTTAATAATGAATAATGTAAGAGGGAAAAAAAAACCCAGAAGATTAAGTGATTTGGTTGTGACTGTAAAGGCTGAGGTAAGGCTATCAAATTGAACCTCCTATGCCCCAGTTGTGTTGTACTGCCTTAAAAGCAGGCCAGACTGTTCAGATGCCTTTGCAATGTACTTAGGCGTTTGTTTCTACAGCTCTGACTATCTCATACTAAAGAGGTGCTGAGTACCTTGATTATTTAAGCAATTAAGGTCAAGAAAAGCTTTAAAGATATTTCTCCTTCTGTGGGATTACGCGTTCGGAATTAAATATTAGCAGGAAAACAAAACCAAACAAAAACATCTAACATCTATGCAGGCAGCACATGCGGATGTAATACATACAGTACATCTGATACTGTTTTTTAAAAACAGCACTGCTCTCTGGGTGAATGGGTAATTATACTCAAGGTCATGTATGAATAACACCTGAATTTTTCCATCTACTTATGATAAATCACTGCTCATTGGAATGCATTATCATTACAAAATGGTTTAAACAATCAAGGCTTAATCACAGAGGTGGCCTCTCCTGCTCACAATGCTTCGGAGCCAAGGCATTTTTGCGGGTTTTGGGAGGACAAGCTGAATCTCGAGTCAGTGGAGATTTGCTGCATGTGGACACTCTCTAATCATTTCCAAGCTGCAGAAGGCTGAAATACTAACATAAGAGCAAAACCTGGAGCGACCGTTCCAGTGCTAATCCCGAGCTTGATAGCAAAAGCAATTTATTATATATGACAGGGGAAGCCTCCGTCTCCTTCAAGGGCATATATTCCATAGGCTGACATGTTACAGGGACCTCAAAGCGCAGGAAAGATGAGAGGCTTACTCTGAAATGTTGATACACAGATTTCACCTGGAAATCCCATATGCTGATGCCTTGCTTGCTGTTCTTTGCCCTCAGCAAAAGTCAGTATTACAGCCACTGGGGGCAGGACCAGAACGGAAAAGGTCCCTTTCGAGGCAATAGGGAGTATTGAGTCACTTCTGCACCAATCCTCATGCCAAATCCTAGTCTCCACGTGAAAACACAGGGCATCCCAAATACAGAGAGGTAGCATATTAGTGAAGGGTGTACTTCATCCATGTTAACCTGCTGAAATCTGAGACGTGCTCCAGGGGAAAGTCCCCAAAGGTTGACTAATAGCATGCTGAAACCAGCATGTGTGCCTTCCTCTGCTCTTTGTGACCCCAGCTAACGTGAAAGCTCCACACAGATGGAAAACAGCTTGAGACACTGAAGTTTTAATCCAAGTAGCCTTTCTGTGGTAGGACTCCAGTTTTATTATTCTACAGTTAAATATCCCACCTTGTCTAGGCTTCCTGGAGTCTACAGCTTAACCTCAAGGCATTCCACACCTGGCAGAACCCATTTCCCATCTTCAAGATCATTTGAGATCTATTATGAATATGAGCCATCTTAAATCCGAACATCTGAAGGTCAGCACCGACAACTCGCTTGCAAGAGCTGAGCTTATTTTGCTGACCACTGCACTGCCAAATACGAGTTGCAACAGTGCATCATTCTCACAAGTCTTTTGCATTCACTCCTATGCATTCCTGCATAACATTAGGATTAAATACTATCCTGAGATGCTATCATTCCCCTTTCTTGATAAGGTTTCCTTTTTCAAGGTCTTCCATTTTTGAGTGCAAACTGACTTCTCACTTTATGTTCAAGCTTGACATCCAATGTTCAAATCATGTCATTAGAGTGCAGGTTAATCCATCTCTTTCACGGGATGCATGGAGGTTTAGTAGATAAGAAGGTGAAGAATAAACAATGAGTTAAATGAAAAAGGAGAAAGGATTTTGGAAGTTATTTTTTACCTCAGGTAAGAGATGGAAGTATAGCTATAGTTTATTAACTTTCTATTTTTATCTTTTCTTTTTTTTAACAAAAACAGAACTGATGAATAAAATAAATGTTATGAGCTCAGAGAGGAAGTAAAAATTGAGGGTGAAAAGAAGTCAGGTAATTTCCAGCATTACCAGATGACAGATTAAAGCTGAAATTAATAGCTAATAAGCTATTTTTTTCTGCTTCTCTCTCAAAACAATCAAATTTCCAGAGGATTAGGCAAAAGGTATATACTATACCATTCTGCAGGTTTGGGCAACCCATCTCCTATCTCTGATTACTTACATTGTTGTCACAAAGAGCCACAGACATCAGTGAGAAGTTACAAAAAAAAGCGCCTTTTCTGTAAAGCACCTTAACAATGTAAGCGAGCTGCCAGCGACAAAGAGACAGAGAATCTGTTAAACCAGATCAGACTTCCCATTCTGCAACTAGTTGAAGCTTTGCCTTTACATTTCCCATATCTATTCATGGAGTTAAGAGTTCAATAAAGGTATTAAATCCATTGGGGATAAAGAATGAGAGAAAGGAAGAATGAAAAGAAGAAAGGAAAAAAAAAAAATCCCTGCAAACCCCATCTGCAAGAAGACGGGTAGCCAGCAGAGATCTATGAATATTTTAAAAGGCTCCTGTCTCTCTGCATATTGGCAACTTTGAACTGTTCCTGCCTTGCAGATACATTTCAACTGCCTGAAAAAAAAAAAGTCTCAAAATTCTCAGGCAACTTAAGAGTTCTGAGCATTTCTTTAAGATGCTTCAAGGAAAACTATTCCGTGAAACAAAGGTAATTCTACTTATGCTATGCATATATTTACTGTTGGTAGTTATCACGGAAGGAGCACAAGGCCAGGGAAGTGGCCTTCGGCAGAACCCTTAACGTGCAGAACCTTTAAGGAAGGAGAGTGTGTGTTTGCATTAGGACAGGACCTACCTCAGTCAAAGAAGTTGGAGCAGAGGCAGAAATCCCTGATTGAAAATTAAAAGTGTCAGAAAGTCAAATGGGATGAAGAATAACAATTCCTACTGGCTTCAAAAATAAATGCAGGATTTACCAAGAGATACTAATTATCAGGTTGAGTAAACACTGTGACCTGAGTCAAACTGCAGTGTGTTGGGTGCTAGGGATGATGCCTCTTTGAGTTGGACACAAACTCAAGAACACCAACTGCAAATCTTAAAAATCACAGTATTATGCATCCACATTACTGAATACTTGTGATAGTGCTCATAACAAATCAGGGTGAAAGTTTGTCTTTCCACCGAAGTATTCACTGAAAGGTGCCCATTCCCTCCTGCGCTCTACTAAAGGAGATTATTTGGGTTTAGAAATTCTCATTTACCTGCATGAAACCTAACAAATAAGAATGTTAGACAGATATGAAAAAACAAGTACTTTTAAGAATTGTGTTACAAAAGGCAGAGTTAAGCACCTGTCCCTGTGGGGAGCAGTCTAGTAAGTACTAGCAATCATTAGCAGGACTGAGCTAATGATTGAGTGAGCTCAACGGAGCCTGTGTAGGACTCTGCGCATCTATGACCATACTAACACTGTCAGTTTGGAATATTTGATGTTTCAACATCACTTGTTGAAATCAAACACTTACGCACAGCATGTCATCTGGTAGGATTAGAAGGTCTCATTATGACCCAATGTAAATTATTTTAGATTTTCAGTTTGAAACTAAAAGCTCAAATATCTTTAAATATGAAATGCAAGAACGGAGGCAAAAATAATAATAAAAAAAACTTCAGGTCATCAACTTCTGGGGAGAAGGAGGATTTCAATAATTCAGTTTTTATGAGTTTTGCATCCTGACTGGCAATGACAGCAGATTTAAAACTATGGAAATTATTTTCTTCCTAGAAGTTATGACCAATGATCTCAGTCTGAGAGGTTTATTTGAGCCTCAGAAGCATGTGGTGAGAATAAACAAAAGGAGCCAAGAATTAAGAAGGGGAATCAACGTCCATTAAAATTTGAAGTATTTGAATATCTAGGATTAGGTTTTCTGGAACTGCTTTGGTATTGTTTTACTCCTCCTGTTCAAAGCAGAGCTGTTGTTATTTTATAAACAAAAGATATTACGAAAGACAGCTAAAATCTCTGACCTCTGTCAGAAAAGAAAATCAGCCTGAATTATGTTGGCCTCCCAACTCCTTTGCTCAGCGAAGAACTACCCAAGGCCGAGGAATGACCATTATCAGCTTTTGCAGAAGGCGGGTGTGACTGTTACCTGCCCGAGGCAGCTCTGAGGCACAGACCTCCCGATCCCCCACGGAGCACTCCCCAGCTTCGCTGCTATAAAGGGCCACGTTTCCATCACCTGTAATTCCAAAGCACCATCCACCTTTCACGGCGGTCCCAGCGTCTCAGACGCTGCCGCCTCCTTGAGGTGCTCGGCGCCGCCTGCGCTCGGAGGCCGCCCCACGGCTGGCCGTGGGTCCGGGAGCCGTGGGCCCGCCTGGGCAGCAAGGAGCCGCGGCCGAGGCAGGGGCTGCGCGCCCTGCAGCAGGCTACATCACGGGGTATAAATAATAAAAAGACGAACCTTCTCCTATAATTTTGCCAGCTCTTTAACCTGTGAGTGCCTTCGACTCGGAGGCACAAAGCAGAGCAGCAGCGCGCAGCTCGCAGCCCCAGTCCCACACCAGGACGGACAGTGTCCTTCGCAGGCCTCCCTGCGCCAGATCCGGCGCAAGAGAGCAGACACAGAAATGTAAATGAAGGATCGAGCAGCTCTCCACGGCCGCTCCGCGTGTTCCTGGGGCAGCACCGGCAGCCGAGCTCAACACGAGGGAAGCTGAAGGTGCTGAAGAGAAATGGGGCAGCAACATGACATTTAAAGGAGTCATGCTCCAAAGAGGGGCAGGGGACAAGTGGACGGACTACAAGAAAAATTTCCATCCAAAAATTCCAATAGAGAGTTTTGCTTGCCACAGAAAGTCCTTGGCTCTCTTCAGTCCTCCTATTTCTTAAAGGCTGTTCACAAAGAAATGCATTAAATTGGCCATTTTCTGATTCTAATATGCATTTTAATCTTCTATTTTTCTTTATTTTTGTGTGAAGAAGCAAATGTGATGAAGGACTTCTGAGCTGCACAGAAAGACTTGTGCAATTACAAACCAGAAGGACTCCGAATACTGACTGGATTTCTCCAATCAGGTTAAACTGCTCTGAGAGAAAACTGAAATCACAGTTTGTTTTAAAAAAGACAAGCATCAGATAGAACTTCCATTTTCATTACACAAAAGAGAGAGATTAAAGAAGAAAATGAATTATGCTTCAAAAGGTGGTATTTTTGGTTACAAATGAAAATTAGAGAGGCACAATAGGAAAGTACAATCAGAACAATCTTAAATAACTCATGTAAAGAATTAAACTCTGCTAAGTCTGTGCATATCTATAAAAGTATTTAAGGCCTCATGCTGTCTTTCTCTCTTACATCATGTTCAGAATTGAATACTGTTGGTATTGCATCTTTAGAAAGGCAATTTTCCTTAAATTTTATGGGAAGTCTCAAGTTTAATCAATAAACTCACTGTCATGTGCTATTAATTATTTTAAAAGGGTTGACATTATAAGCAAACTAACAGGGTATTTAGCAGACTCGCTAGATATATATCACTTGAGGAGATGAAGCTCATTTTATATATTAATCCAAATGTAATCTTCCCCAGTAATACACAAATGTAATGGGTTTCACCTGTGCACGTCTGTCAGCAGGTATACTATTTATGAACTTCACAGAAGCAATATAGAGAAAACCACAGTCCATTTTTTGAAATACGTGGTTCTATATATTAAATAACAAATGCAATTAGTAAAACCTGTTAGTTCCTAAAATTCAATTTATTTGTGCTGAATATTTCTGTTCTTTAGATGATTAGGCTCAGTAGTCATATAATGAGAGATACTGGTATTCAAAAGAGTTACTATGCGTCTGAAGCAAAACAACTCTCTCGTGAAAAACAAATAATTCAAGATGAAAACACATTGGGATAATTATTTCATTTCCAAACACCTAACAATTATTTCAGAAATAGTTCAGACATCACCTTTGAATTACGTATATACTACTGCTGAAAAATAAAAGTCGCATAAAATGGAAGCTCTTTTTGGCTGAAATGTCTTTACCAGAACAACTGGAGATCAAAGAAAAAGGTAACTTTTGCAAATGAAATCCCTTGTATATGGAGGAATACATACATCATATAGTGATAGGATATGAAGGGTTTTTCTTTTTCCCTACAGACTTTGCATAGGTTTGCAATGTCCCTGATGTCCCCATCACTGGATCATTCCTCATCCCTTTGGTTCACACCAAGAAAACCTAATGGTCACAAAAAAGGATATTGCTCTATGCAGAAGAAAGGCTTTGCATTCCGATTCCATTTAGTTGCCTTTGAATCACAAATACAAATATTCTGTCATTTTTAAGAAAGTCTTCAATTTCCTGAGGCAAGATCAATAGTATGCAGTGCAATTATATATCATTCAGGTAAGTGAAATCCAGTAATTACGGTAATACTCACATGATAGATATTAGCAAAACAAATCTTAGTGATATTTTTAAAAGTCTGTAACAGTATTCCCATTCCACATAGAAAACCAGAACTAGATTTAATTTTGGTACGACACTGTAAGGCAGCAGTGGGCGCTACTGCAGACTGTCCTCAACAACCTCTGAACTTGCTCGGTGGGACTTGCATCTTGCATGAATCCCAACTATCATCTTTGCAGGCACTTATTAGCTCACCACAAATGTCTTTTCTGCCTTTTTCTCTCTATCTCAGAATAAGTTCATAGGCAAAGGTGCCTCCAGCCCATTATTCTCACACACGTAGACAATTCATAGTACCTGGGCGTTCCAGGTGGCAATCTAGTCCCTTGTTCTAATGCTCCAAGAAAATACAGTGCAGTTTACCTTTGTCATGTTAACCTAACCTGATGTAACTCCTTGGTATCCTCATTCCCTCCTTTGCCTTAGAACTGCTTTTGAAAATGGTAACTGATGGTCAGCTATGACTTTCAGTAAGCTCCCCTAGGGCTGTGGCAGCCATTCACCTTCTCAGTTTTGGAAATGTGTAACAATGTCGACTCAGTTTTCTCTCTTTCTTTAACACAGTTCAATAGCAACACTATTGAAAAGCCACTACAGCTAAAAGGGGAATTGTGACCTTACGGCAAGCGGAACTTGGGAATTGGGTGTTTCCTGCAAAGTGGGAGATAGCAAAACCACAAGTGATACCTAATTATGAATAGTTTTCCAGGTGGGTGTAATCTAATCATATTTTAGATGCCATCTACAGATTTTTAAGCACATGCTTACCCCTAAACATGAGGACAGTCTCACTAATTAACAGGCTTACAGTTAATGACACACACCTGGAAAAGACAGCATGGTTTCCAAGGCTCTCCAAATTGTCTCATTTTCTTTTCCTTCCTATTCCAGTTTTTAACTGGTTGGGTTCCTTTTCCTTCAGAATAGCTGCTTACTGCATTGCAACCTCAGACCAAACTACACACTTGTTCCACTTAGTAGAAGAACAACTGAAACAAAATAGTGCAACATCCTGGTTCTACTTTACCAATCTGTGACACAGCCGAGGAAGCTTATTCACAGAATCACAAAATCCCAGACTGGCTGAGGTGGGAAGGGACCTCTGGAGATGAACTAGTCCAATTCTCCCGCTCCAGTAGGGACACCCAGAGCATGGGGCACAGGGCGGCATCCAGGCGGGTTGGGAAGACCTCCATGGAAGGAGACTCCACAACCTCCTGGGCAGCCTGTGCCAGGGCTCTGACACCTTCACAGGAAAGAATTAATATTGCTCTATTTTTTCCCTATCACTTGAGGAATACATTTCTCTCATTTTTTGTGTCCTTGCTAAGATTTAGAGGAAATGGTTGCCAATAATCCCAGAAAGACTGGAACAACAGTTAAGAAGAGAAGAAGTTACAACTATCCTGTGTCATCTTACATTTCTCATCCTAAAGCAAAGAAGTTCCTAGGAGAGGTGTTTGATATTCCAACTCTAGGTGATGGAATGATCCCAAAAGTCCTAGCATTGACCACGAAACTAAAGCATTGACCATGAGAAAATAAAGAACTCTACATCATATATGCTGGAGTGCAGAATTTTTTGATTAGAAAATTAGATTAAATATCTAAAATCTATTTATTAAATAGATCTATCTTATTAAATATCTTTAATATATTAAAAATCTAAATTCTTTAGCTTTAGAAAATTTAAAAATTCTATTTTATTTAAGTTTACAGTTTTCTCTTCTATTTCTCTTTAAAGTTTTCTACTCTTCCTTGAAGGTTTGATTCTGGAGGGTGCTGAGAATTCTGTTTAGGATGGTCTATGCATTTATTCCAGTGTTTCTGGATTGGTTTGGATTCCTCAAATCTTGCAGAACA
>JAVCKT010007307.1:0-11442 GCA_032273925.1 Rhynchotus rufescens
AAGTTCATGTGGTTTCTCACCGCCCAGTCATCCAGTCTGTCCAGGTCCCTCTGGATGGCAGCGCAGCCCTCAGGGCTGTCAGCTACTCCACACAGTTTGGGATTTAAACACAAGACTAACCCTGTCAAGGAACTTTCTTCCATATCCATTTAGATTAGTGTACTGCAGAATTTTTGAATAATGAAAAAAATAGCTGATTTATACTTGGTATTGTGAGAAATATTTCTTGTGTTTATTTACTTCATGCTAGAGCCATGGAAGGATTTTTTTTAATTTCAAATCAAGATTATCTCACAATTTTTGTAATATTCCAGTGCAGTTGTATCCGAATGACTAGCCTGCTGCTTTTATAGGCATGCTGGCTGAAGGCTGGATGGACGTTGCTGCAGAGTCAGGACTGAAATCATTTATTTACCAAAGTTCACCTACCAATTACAGATATAAAACAGCTAGTTACCCTGTATTTTTTTTTTTCAGTTTTAATGTATAAAGATAATCTCTGTTTTGCATATCTGCTAGCATAGACATAAGTGACCACTTTGGTTCTTCCCACAGACATTTCTTCTCTTTTTGCACTTATACTGTAGATTCTGTGTTTTCCTAAAGGAAGAGTAGTAATGGAGCTTGTAGAATGAAAAGCTAAGCAGCAAAGGTATAGCATTGAAAAAAGAAAGGATAGAAATGTCTGTAGCTGCTGGGAATACACTGGGAGTACAGGTGCGTTGAGATAGACATTAAGGGAAAAAATGAGGGACAGAGGCCTGGAAATTTACCCTTTTCAGTTTTCACGGTGGAGTCTCAATCTCAGCCAAAACCTCATTGCCAAAAGCTAATTAGTACAAATGCCTGAAACTTTCCAGAATTACAGACCTTTGGCAACTGCTTGTCTTTCTCTTCTCTTCAGATTGTACCATTCCCCTGTACCACTTCGTCTACTGCCTATAGTTCCTGCTTCATCTAGGCTTTCCTTTGTCCTAGTAATTTGTGAGAGTGCTAAAGGGCCTGGGATGAAATTCAGGCTAGAAAGAGCGAGGAAGCACTTGTGATCATGGGACCCCTGAGGATATGGTGCTGTTTGCCCATAACAAAGTGGGAATGTCCATCACACAAATGAGTGTTTTGGGAGGACCAGAACACTAGAGATCAGGGCAAGGCAAAAAATGACACTGAGTAATTCTGCAAAGCCAGCAGGGTAGATTGAATGAGTGACAGCAAAGATTATAATTTTGGATTTGGGTTTTCTTTCCCAAATTAGAAGCGGTGGTGCTGGTAGAGCATCAGCAGAGGATGCTGCTTCTCAGCACAGCAGGACACAGCTAATCAGCTGGGAACTTTAGTCTCTCCAAGCTGCCTCTTTCAGGTTGATGTGGCTACCATCTGAGTTTTATGTGCTCAGGTTAACACAGGAGATCTCATCTCAAACAGGTGCTGACGGTTTGCTTCTCCCATTCACTTATTATTTATAAGGCTTGCAGAGTTCCAAGGAATTATGAGTGTGAGTGTTGCTCGCTGCCGTACCCCCTGCTCCAATCTTTCCCTCTAACCAGCTCAAACATCAATGCACAGTCACTTTCTATCCACACAGAGCATTCAGAAGAGCTATAATGCGAGGCGACATATCTGCAGTTGCAGCTCTAGTTCAGTTTGTTGTTTTGTTTGCCATGCTGCAATTGTTCATTTGATCTTAGGGGACACTCAGGAGTAATAAAAGGGAATTTTTTATGTCTTTTTTACTAAGGGGGTTTATTAACTGGATAGTCTCTCATAGAATTCTTCCTCAGCTTATTTGAACATGCAACACCCAGCAATGTTTCTCCGACTGATAATTTTTGAATGAGCCTGCTGGGAGAGCAAAAAGTAATCTCTAAAGCAAACACTTTAATGGCCTGAAGAACTGCGGGCAAATATATTTCAAGGGAACAATATATTGATTACAGATGGCTTCAAAACTCTTAGAAAAAAGAAAAGTGATGTTTAGTGTGATAGACTCCATTTTAGTTGTCAGATGTGGAGTTGAACCAGGGACATCAAAGGCTGAAAAGCACTTATTACGGCTATTTGTGCTAAAAGGCTGTTGTTTAGTAGTGGAAAATGTAGCATTTCACATTCTCTGTGGCCCAGGTGTGGAAGGAACATTGTAAAAAGAAGCAAAAACCAACAACAAAAAAAGAAACAAAAAATAATCCATGGTTAAGATAAAATAATGGTCCCTAGTGTTTTATACATAGAAGAAAGAAAGGTTATTCTTGCTTTAGTGGTGCCAAAATATTTTTATTTTATTCAAAGACTTCCAAGACTTGCCCTTCCTATGACAGAACTGCACAGTGATACCTGCTTTTAAAGGGGGAGTAAGAGGTCCCTTTGCCCAGTTTTGCCTACTCCGTTAGGTGAAAGTTTAGACTTACCTCAAGCAGAGAAGCTTTTCTGATTCTTGGGCAAGTGCTCAAGGTGCATTTTTTTATGCACCTTGCATAAAAGTGCATAAAATATATGCACTTAAAAAATAAGTAAGCCAGCAATGGGTAATTTAGATGGTGAAGTTCAGAGGGAGGCTTAACTGAGAGTCACAGTTACATAGAAGTTCCCAAATCCAAAGGCAGCACAAACACCAGTCCCCTTGGTGTTTCCCCTGGCTAGGTTTGCTGTCCCTGTCCCTCCCTGCAGCTGTCCTGTTCTCTGTTGCAGTCCTGCCACTGCATCTGCCAGACATGCCTTTCACAAGGAACCTGATAACTCCCTTCTGAAGGTGCATGCCTAAGGTTCTGGTAGTGCTCAGTGTTCCCATCTGAGGACCTGAGATAAAGTTTATAATTCTTGAAAGAAAAGATTTGCCAAAAAGTGACCTGACAGAGTGACAAATCAATGTAGGATCTACAGAAGCTCCTTGCCATGGGTTGTCCCCAGCATCCAATATGATGTTTTCTGTGTGTCCCACTGACCTGCTATAGAACAGGAATGATCTTCTCAGAATTGCCACCTGTCTAGACAATTAAGCATTTCAACCAGATTTCACATTTTCGTTTAGCTAGCAATTATATGTTCTCATTTAGATCATTATTAATAGCCTTAGAAGCTGAATCAAAATGAGGAATCTACTGCAAGGACAGTATTTCCCTAATTACATTAATGGCCCAACTACATTAACACGTGCTGAATAATTAGTGGTTGATTTCTGACATAGGTACTAATCTTTCTTTACTGTAGTTGCAGAGTACACTTGAAATATCTTTTAAACCAGCTACTTCAAGTACTGAAATACTTTTTCTATTTTCATTCAATTTGTTTTTCTAATCTAGGTTAATTTTTCTTTTCTATTGGAAACACTATGTTTTTCATAAACCTCCAGAGCTAATGTGCTCAGTGGAGACTGAATTCTCCATTAACTCTGTGCTTCTTATGTCCAGAGGATAGGTTTGACAGAATAAAACAGCAAATTTCTATCTTACCGAGTATTTGTTCTATGAGAGCATCTAGAAAAGATGTTCTCAGTTTTGAGATCACAATGCCAGAAATGTAAGAGATGTCCTGACACCACACCGTGCTTTAGGGCAAAGTAGTCCTTCTCTCCATACTGCAAAGTTTTCAAGTAATTTGAGATTACAGTGGTATATTAATGAAGGAACTACTGTGAATGATCCTATATATTTGCCTTATATTTCTCCCTGGATGCCCACAGCTGGCAGTGTTGGAGATAGCATGTTAGGCTCAGTAGACCTTTGAACAAATCTGAAATGGCTGTTCTTACATTCTTTTCTTCTGGGCAATTATTTTTGCTGTATGGTCAATCACTCACATTACTTACAAAATTCGTTTGGCCTTTAAATCTCCGAGTCCTGCAGTGCTGACGCACATGTCATCTCTAGAGAAGAAAGCAATTCTATCAACTGTCATGTTACTGCTTGGATGAGTTAAACTTTATGTTTATGAAGAAGAGCTCGTCTATGGAAGGTGAGGACGAGCTGAAGTTAGGTAAGGAAGATGTCAGAGAGACTGTCATCAGGAAATGGCGGTTTGCAATGTGACACATAGATAAAAATGTCAATTAATAATCCAAATGTAAATAAAATTTTTAACCTCATGAAAGGTTCATGGAGGAAGGAGAAGGTAGATTCCAGAGTTTGGAAACAAGGAAGCACAATTAGATAAAAGAAAATCAGACATGGAGATCATGATCAAGGGAGGTGAACATATGAAGACTGAAGTTCTTCAGATAGAAATTGGTCTTTGAACTGTGAAAGCAGGAAGAAAACAAAGGACATCTGCAGATCTATTTAATCTCACTTTTAAAGTAAAATACAGATACTTTTCTGAGACTGCAAAGAAACCTATGTAGGACAGTTTTTAAGGAGATAGAGAAAAGATCTAAGATGTACAGTGAAGTTAGCTTTATGGTTGGAAAGATAGTAGTGACAGAAATGAGGCATAAAATTTAGGGCTAAAGAAGATAGTGATTCATTTAAACTGTGTGACTCAGACATTAATGACTGACAGATTAAAGGCTTCGCTCCATCCCCTTTCAAGCTAGCAAAGTTGTCAAAGCTCCTGTCCCCCTTAGGGCAGCAGTTCTTCAGGGCAACATGAAAACACAGCAGGGTTTCATGTAAGGTCTGAGCCTATGAGGTGCAGCTCACACTGCCAACCAGTCTGTGACTTGGACCTCTGCTCAGGTGCTAATAGCGGCAGCAGGAAGCTCCTTCGTACACTTACTGCAACCCCCACTCTCAGCTAATGCCCTTTAGGGCTTATTCCCCATCGGCCTGTGGCTGGAATTTGAACATCACCTCTGATATGGGAGATCCATTTTCTTTCTCACCCTTTCTGAAGTTTTCCTGATTTTCATAACCTCTGTGCTCTGTGGTTAAATATGTTGCTTTGTTTGACCTGCCTGGACACAAATCTTAACATGACGGTAATAAATGCACACACTTTTTAATATAGTCATAACTCTACGGCTGTTACTGTTTTGCAAGAACTGCTTAGATTTTAAGTACAGCAAGCACAAGAAAAAGGAGACCTGAGGGTAGAAGGGTGCCTTAACTGTATAATATTCCTATCACACTTTAAGAGTTATTCAGGACCTTGTATCACAACTTTATAATGGATTTCTTTCATGAACTCCATTGCTACGTGTTCTCTGATCAGCATGTCAGCTCCCAGATAGCATCATGGCATTGTCACCCAGAGGGTTTCCTTAGGCTCTTGGGTTCTCGTCTGTTCAACATCATTTCTATGTTCATTTAGTAGCTTTTTTATTTCCCCTTCCTTTTTTAGAGTAGCCCTGAATGCTTGTTTGCTTTAAATTCATGAATTACTTTGGCTTTTCTGATGTTGTGCTTGTTCATTCAGGAAAATTGTTTGTTTCCCTCCTTAGGTGACTCCAGCTTTGTTCACCTGAATAATTCATTTAATGTTAAGACAAACCAAGCTGGAGGATGCCCTCAAACTGAATGGTTATCCTCTTGATTACTACAAATCTAATTGGCCCTTTCATGTTGCTTTGTAGAGAATGGAAGAGATTATTCCATTTGATTAGCAGAGCACACTTCTACTCCAGCACCACAGAGACAACTTTCATTTTCCCTAAGGGGAAAGAAAGGAGAAGAAAGTGATAAGAAGAAATTAAACATTCAACTTTCACATGGGATTCTCCTGCCTCAGTTCAGTTCATTTTTGAATTAGATTGTTTTATAACCAGTGGCAGTTAAAGCCAGTGAGTCAGTGCATGCCTTGATGTTCAGTAGAGTACGGTAATTCAGCCATCGTTCACTTCGATGGCAAGAGGAAAAGAGAAAGAGATGAGAAAACACAGCAGTATTTTGCAGCCTCTGGCACAGAAAGGCTAGAAAACAAGGGGATATGATTCCTTTGGAACTAGAAGTTTGGAAAGGTTTTCAGCAACTCTTCTAAGTGAAATGTCATGAAATGATAACACATGTGGCAGGTAAAGGGAAAAGCCCAGCAGGGAAATAATAGAAAAGAGGACTGAAAAGAGCCTGATCTTTAAAGTAGCTATTCAGCTTGTAAAATATGAACCTACCATAGATTTTTCTGGTCTTTGGTTTTGTTTGGGTTGTTTTTTGTTTGTTTGCATGTGCAGTGCCTAATATTAACAGGTGTCTCAATCAAAGGAAACAAATTCTAAAATCAGTTTATCCTGTAGGGTTGCAAGCTCTGGGCATTTTGGGTATAGATAGTCTCAGAGTTAACAAATCAGAAGAAGGATTTTACATTAAGTTACAGGGAAATGATAAGATAAAAGGGAAATATTTTTGAAAGCTTTAAAAGCACTTAACATTTGACAGTCATATTTTCTGTGCATGCTCTTTACTTCAGAATTACTCCTGTGCTAATTTCACAACAATTTCTAATATAACAACTCAGTGTATTATCATTACTGGGAATTCAGCTGAAAATTTTGGATATATGAACTTAAAACTTGCCTTCTGCAAGCATCTGAGCTATCAAGTTCCATTTCATGTATCACATCAGGAGAGTGAAAACTCAGATTGTTCTGCATCTGTTTAGAGAAGTCTGAGCTGATAGCCCCTACCACCACAAAGCTGAAATCCAATGTGGTTCAGAGAAGTTTGTTTATTTTTTTTAGCTGATGTTTCTACATTCTACCTTAGGTAAAAAGTAGACATGTAGATCTTCATCATTGCTAAGTCCATAGCTCATGTTACTGTTACTTCTGGGATCTTGTAACAGGGACTACAAAGTAGAGCTTTTCTCTTAAGACCAAAAATTGAATTGTCATTTTTGCAGACTTTTTTAGAAAGATGAGTTGGTAAGTTCTCTGTCGTGACGCTGTTGGTGTGGAATGCAAATCAAAATTCATGGCCTTCTGTGGCAGGACAGGATGACCTGACAAACAACTTAGTTGGTATTCAATTTGTAGGAAGGTACTGATGAAAAAAAAAGGGGGGGAGGAGGGCATAGGGAAGAAAGAGAAAATAAGAAAGTCCTATATCTAGTAGAAAATCCAGTTAATGTATTTCTATTTCTATCTTCAAGGCCTGCAAAACGACCTCTATGTTGGTGAAAATTGAACTACTAATTTATTGATGCTATTGTGACAGTTGTGTTAAATATAATGGTACCCAAATAACAATTTTTCAACAAGCCATATGATCAAGTGTTGTAAAGTTCTCTGAATGCAATTTGTAAACTGTAATGAAAAGAAATGAGACAACTGCCACATTTTGACCACCTTCTTCTGGATGTAGGTATTTATGCAGCTCACCTCTTGATGGGACTCCTCGTGCTTCCATTTCCTCAGTGAAAGACCCATATTCAACTGGAGAATCTTCATGTGCTTTCTCTTTCTCTGCTTGCTCTTCACTGATGAATTGGCTGCCCTGCACATCATGAGGACAGGAGCATAATGTGGCCGTGAGATGGGCACAATAGGCAAGAGAACAGAAGTGCAACTAGTTTATAGCTAAGAAAGGATAGAAATAAAGATAGTTGAGTCTTTCTTTCTTTTTCTCTTTCTCTCTTTCTCTCTCTCTTTCTCTCTCTCTTTCTCTCTCTCTTTCTCTCTCTCTCTCTCTCTTTCTTTCTCTCTTTCTTTCTCTCTTTCTCTCTCTTTCTCTCTCTCTTTCTCTCTCTCTTTCTCTCTCTCTTTCTCTCTTTCTCTCTTTCTTTCTTTTTTCAGGCAGACCATGAGAATTGCCTTATGCTTTATTCACTCTTCACCACTGATTAAGGTAACTAGGCAGCTCTTTTGTGTGGAGGCAGGTGAATTAATAACTATGTCTAGTGAAAAAGTAAATGGGAACATAAACTTCTGAGAGCTCAACAGATTCCCACCCCAAGAGGGGTTTGCCCTTCTTTTAAATATTTGAAAGTGCCTCTCCAGTTCTGTTCCGTTGACTTATATAATCAGGTAAAACTCGTTATGGTGCTACTGACAGGTACTCCCCAGTGAACTGATCAAAAGTGATGCAGCTCTAAGGATGAAAAGCAAACAAATGAAAGCGGGATTTTATTATTTCAAGCTTTGCTTTATAAGTATCTCAAGTTCCTATTTTAATAATTACAAAGTTAATTATTAGTGGTCATTTTTTTTTGAAAGAGCAAAAGAGTTTTCTTTTCCCAGTGCCGAAAACAGCCCTGTTTCTTCACCAGAATGCCTGTTCGTGCTGGGAGGGAATTGATGCTCTATGATATGATCAGTTACCAAACATGAATGAAAGCATGAATGATTAGCAGCACTGCTGCAGACTTAATATATTAAAGCAGCTGTCCATCCCTGCTCTTTAAATCTTTTTATTCACCGTTGTCTTTTCAGTCATGAGATCTTTGTATTTTCTCTAAGGAGAAAAATTAAGAGAATTCCTTTCGAGGCTGAGGGAAGAGCAGGTAATTTTTATACTGCTTGTTGTTTATACTGCCTGCTCATATGCAGGCAATTGAACATAGCTAGTAAAAGTGCACATGGTGAAGCTACAAAAGAGATTGGGCTTTCCCTTGTGCCAGGACTCAAATCATCCATGGCCTCCCCATCAAGGAGTAAAAAATGAAGTAGATGCATCAAAAATCACTGCATTCCCAGGTGCCTTCCCACTGATTGTGTCTTGCTGTGCCTCTTCATTCTCAGACTTGTCACCATGACAGGTACTTGTTAGCAGAGGGATCAGACTTGTGTTATTTTCTGCAGTAAGTGATATGGCAGGCATTGAGATCTCTGTGATATTGTTTAGAAATCAATGGTCTCTGCTCATCAACAGGTGGAAGACTGTGAATGTCACTAGATCTATCTCCCCTAATACCAGACAAGTTTGGACCAAGTATCTCAAAGATGCTTAGCAGTTCTCCTGTTCCTGAAGGTTTACATGCCCTGAAGCTCTGCGAGCGAGTTGTTTAGAAATAGCAGCAAAATTGTGTCTCTTTGTCAGAAAGGCATTGTATGTTATCAAAAGTCATCTTTAACTAACTTTATTGGGAATTACACATCCATAAGCTAGAACGCCCTGGGCAAGGCATGCATGTAGGAGGCACTTTTTTTTTTTTTTTTGTGGAGAAAATATCAGATATTTGCTTATGATTCCAAATTTTTACCTATTAGTGACAAAAGCGGAGAAAGCTCCAAAAAGCAATGGATGTCACAGAATCACAGAACGGTTAAGGCTGGAAGGGACCTGTAGAGATCATCCAGTCCAACCCCGTTGCCCAGGCAGGGACACCGAGAGCACGCGGCACAGGGTCGCATCCAAGAAAAAGAAACTTCACACCTGTGTAGGTTTTGTCTTGATTTCAAACTGTTTTTTCATGATGAAGAAGAAGAGATGAGTTGCTTAGTTGCATGCACTACAGAGTACTTTAGTTCATGCACCCACTTCTCTTTTAACACCTAAGAAATATTCCAGGCTCAGTCCTGGAGTATGCTGTTGCAAATTGTTTGGTGTTAGGCCACTTCTCTTACTCTCTCTTCAATTGCAAGGCATTATGCTGGGGTGGGAGAGGGGGTTGTTCTCAGACAGGTAGAAGTAGGGGTTTATTTATCCCTGCCGCTCACCACAGTTGAATCCAAAGCACCCCTCAGGGAAGCACACCCGGCTATGTGACAGTATTTACAGGACTGGGCACTTTCTGACTTCCCTCTCCCTTGGTGTAGATGTTCTTTTCCCTAAATTGCTGTCACCTTCAACATTTATTTTTTCCCAGTGAGCTGCTCCTGTGCTGCTGGTTCAGGTTAAGCGGCAATGTGGGATGCTGACAACCTGTCAGCATTTAAGTGAGCATTGCTTTTCCTCCTGCCTCTGAAATCCTGCTTCTAATGTGCTTCTGCCCGAGGAATTTGTCTTTTCCTTTTAGTGGTAGGAAGAAATGGATATTTTTACAAAGGCCATGGAAATGAGCAACTCACTCTGTGTTTTTGATGTTAATCTCATGGGGTCTCATTTCAGCCCTGGAACCATTTTTACCCCCTTCATCCTTGGAAAGCTGGCCATGAGGAAAGCATCACATAGAAGCAAGGAGCTACTAGAGCTATCTAGTAGTGTGGGACGAGGTGCAGCTACGTCAAATGATCAGTTTTGTGTGTTTGGTGCTGATACTTCTCCCTTGACTTTAAGCAATGATTGCCTTTTATTAATGATCTACCAGAGAATCCTACTTTCAGACATTTCTCTCCTGTTCTCCTCTTGGTGCAGTTGAGTTTCGTGGGGATGCTCTCCCCACGAGCAACATTTTTGCTGTGAAATGAGGCTGATGGGATTGGGTCCCCTTGGCAAGGCTGGCATTTATCCTGCCACTTGGGGCTAGTTCACAATCTGGATTTGAGGCCTCTGAAGCCTCATTTTGCCACAGGGTTTCTGGGACTTCAGCCAGAGCTGCTGAATTGGTGCAATTCATTAGCTGTACAGTGGCAACATTTATTAGGGTTGTAATATCAGTGGTGTCTGTATTGTAAACTTGGCTGTCTACCTGCTTGTTTGGGTGCTTAAATCTCTTTGAAAGGCGACCTTACAGCCTTATACGTTTTCAGTGGGATAGAAATTCCAACTCTATTTACTTTGCTTTGAAAATTTCATTGATAGTTGTACAAATGATTTATCCAATTCCATCCACCCTTCTGTCTAACCCTCTATTGTCTTGGTTAAATTAACAGTTGACCTGCAGGGGAGGGATTCTTCGCCAGACAGCTGTTTTCCATACAGAACAGCTGGGAAATTAGTGATGCAGGTGCCTGTGAGCAACATTAGTAATGATATGCTTGTGAATGAGCTAAAATTGTAATAATAAAGCTCCTAAAATTTTAATAATAGAACTCTAAGTTTTTTCCAACTGTATTTTGAGGAATGAGTAGAAACTGGAGATATGTAAAAGGCTTGGTTAGTCAATGTTAGCAGCCTTTGGGAATTATCCAAGGGCTTGACATGTAAATAAGAAGTTAGGCCTTTGTGCTACTGCTAGTACTGCTAATGCTGCTTATTACCTGGATAAACATGGGATAAAGACTTTAAATTGTTCCAAATGCAGTCCCAACTGCTTCATTAATACTTCTTCTGGGATACGTGAAAGCACATACCTTAGAAAAACATGCTAGGAGGGTTTTGTTTTGTTTTTAATATTCATAGTGGAAAATATAAGGAGCTTATAGGAAAAAAAGAACAACCATCAGCTTTCTTCTTTTTGCAGGCTCCTCAGAGGAAAATGACATATTTACTGTGCAGGCTGTGAGAGCAACTGAAAGGATCCCAAGGGCCAAAATGTTAGCTTAACTAATTAAGATAGCATCATTAAATCAGGAAATATCCTGACTTGCTGTGGCTCAGAGTCTGGCCCAGAGAATTGTCCTGCAAGCTGTAGCTCGGCTCTTGGTTCCTGTATGGAAGCAGAGAGACAAGTGACATAGGAGGAGCACCTAGCCAGGTTGAAAAACATTCCCCTTATGACCTCAGAGTGCCTTGCAGAGGAAATGACAGGTGAGATTTC
>JAVCKT010007308.1:0-17830 GCA_032273925.1 Rhynchotus rufescens
TAAGAATTGTTTTGCTTTTTAAATTGTCTATAAAGGAAAAAAAATCAAGAAAAGAAATACTTACATGCCCAGTACTATGCACAATATGCTTCTAAATGGTAGATTTTTTTAAATATTTCTGAAATTCAGTATAGATTCATATAGGGAACATAATCTCATGTTCACATGAGAACTGTTCACATGATTGGATGAGCTGACCATCATACTTAGGAGCAAGATGATGATAGTTCCAGGAAACCTCGGTTCAGAACTCTGTAGCATTTGGAAAAGCAATTTAGATGCTACAAATATATAGGAAAAGAAAGGGTAACTAAATGGAGAGTGTTTTTATGCTGTGATATAAATTTATCCATTGCCTGCACTTTGAGTACTGCGTGCAGTCCTCATTCTGCCTTTGTGGAAAAGATATAGAGACACTAGAGAAGTGCCAGGAAAAAAAAAAATAGAGAGATCAAAGGTATGGTAAAGTTTTATTACAGAATGAATAACTAAGTGACTGACACTCTTCAACTAGAAAATGGATGACTGAAAAGGGTTAAAAGTTAAATGTCTTAAAAAACGTAAGTGGCAGTTATGGAATTGACATCACTGTTGTGAACAGTTCATGTTGTAAACTCATTATGAACTCATGTTCATAATAAAAGTTCACAAGGATGCAAGAGAAGATGGGACAAATTCATGAAAAGAAATCCACTGAGGATTGGTAAATGCGTAGGAAGCACTTTTACCTTATGAAATTCCTCTGCCACAACTGTCAAAAGCTGGAACTGTGTTCATGAGAAGCATCATGCTTTCTCTGCTTATAAATCCTTACTTTGCCGTTCACTTCTCACTACTTTTCCATAAAAGATAGAGTTTTGGTTAGGCCCAGTGCAACTCATGTTCTCCTTTCGATATGTTCCTACTTATCTAATTTTTATGAGATTCTCATGCAACTTTTTTAACAAAACTACAGTGTGCAGTTAATAACTACAGTTAATAACTTGGATAGTACCCGAATAGAACTTTATATAATAACTCTATATAATAGAACTCTATACAATGTGTACAAATATTTAAATAATCTATTATTTGAAATTAATTTATATTGGCAGTATCTTTAAAATAATTCCTCTGCATACACCATCCTGTGTGGGACAGGGTGCCTCTGTCCCACAAGAAAAAAAACTGAAAAGTTGACTAAAATTTTAGAATTTTAGAATGAGAATAGAGACAAATTCTAAAAGATTGGTTAGGGGTGTTTCAAAAGCGGTAGTGCTTTTGAAATGTTTAGCTTTTTTCTTGTTCTAGACATTATTCTTAGTTAAGAATTTTGTGATAAAAATACCAGAAATACAAAGCAAATGTCTGAGGTTGAAAGTGCTCGTAAAAGTATAAAACATGTCTTATCAAAATACAATATATCATCATTTTCTTAAGTCAATAGTACTGTTGTTAGTCCCAACTGGGACCAGTTTTTATTGCATCCAGTGGTTCATTTTATTCAGTATTGAGGTATCAGTATCAGAAGCACCAAATTTATTTCAGACTCCCTTTCTTAGAATGATTTCTGAACAAACTATGAGACTAAAGATCAAATTAAAAAATCTTCATGAGAAATACAAAGCTCATCAGATTTCATACTCTCTAAAACTGCAGAGGAAAAAGAAGATAAGCAAAACTCTGTTTATAGTGGTGAGTTTAGTCCCACTGAAATTGTTCATAAACTGAAGTATGGTAATGATGGGAAAGAACTTTATGGAAGAGAATTAAAAGATAAAAACATTTAAAATATGTTACGCTTTCACCCTCATTATGAATTTCAGTAACAATTGGTTGAATAACTCTCAGAAATTTTGGAGTGCCTTACTCTGGAAAACTTCGAGGGAAAAAAATGTAAGCATCTTCCAAACTTCAGGAAAGATTTCATCATATACCAAAAAAAAAGCTATTCTGTTAGGAATAGGGTCCAGTAATTCATGGATACAGGTAAATTAATTTTGCTTTATGACAGAAGTTTAAAAACTTACTCTTGTTGCTCTGAAGATAACAGAATAAGGATAAGGGTCAACCAAACCAGTAAATTTCTATGTCATTGTAGAAAAATATGACAGAAACTTTCATCTTTGTAAAGGTGTGTATGAAAAAATACATTAAAAAACCAACATCCCCAGAACTTCTGATGTTTTACACTTGTCTTAACCTTTTGCAAGTGCTCTTCTTTGACAGACATCATTTCCTTAAACTTTCATTTGCATAGTGATTTGTACCTGAGGTTTTTCATGGGAAAATACTTGATGCTCTGGATAGAAGGCTTACTGTATTTAACAAATAAAATTTGTGAATAATATGAAAGGAATGCTGAACAAGTTTGGAAAGATATGGAGGTTCCCTGTGAGACTTAAAGAAGTAAAAATCCCATGGAAAAATATATATATATGTATATATATATCCTTTGGAAAGCTGTTATAGCAATATATATAGGCAGATCAAAGTAAGCTTAAGACTTAGATCTGTAAAATCTATCAGGAAAATATACTGGAGAAGACACACTGGAGTCATTTGCAGAAGATTGTTCAGAGAGGTTTTTTGCACATAAAGGAATGAATGTAGTCACTGAAGATACTTTCAATATGACAAAAAAAGCAAGATCAAAAGGTTGAATTTAACAAAAGTGACCTAGTGCCATAAGAAGAGCAAGATCTTCCAGAAAATAGAGGATACATATATTTTAAAGACAATTGCAGAAAAGAAATAAACTGTTAGTACACTGTCTAAGAGAACTGACCCTGGCAGAACTCACTGGGTATATTCAGAAAATGCTCACTAATGACCCTAGAGGTACAAAGATAGAAGAATTTATCTGGAATTCATACCTCCAATTCATGCCTCTTTAGAATAAGAAAGACTGCTTGAATCAGAATATTTCTGGATCTACTCTGAAACAGAGTCTATGTTGGAAAAAAAAAAATCCAAGTTGAACAGAGATATACCTTCAGGAGCAACAACAGATAAGCAGGCAGAGGACTTTTTTTTTTGGTTCATAGTTCTTGACTTAGACATCTACATTGCATCTTAGACATCTACATAAGGAACTTAAATAGTTCCTTAATCTTCTAAAACCTTTATCGAATAATAAACAAAATACACTGATTTTCTTTGTAGTGAATTTGGCAAAGCCCTTATAAAGAGAATGTGAAGTATCTGTTAATTTGTATAATAGATTTTATATTTACCATTGTTTTCACTCAGTACGTATTGCTGCTTCTCAGTGAACTGTAGTTCTATCACACATGGAAAGATCACAGAATGTATTTTTAAAATTAAGCTAAAAGTTACTTTTTTTTCCTCTTGTTTAAAAACCATGGCCCTTTTCTTGAAAATTAGGTGATACCTGCAGGAAAAGGCCATATTTACATCAAAAGACATAAGGTAGTACCTGAAATAAGCTGGAGAATTCTGAGGAAATATTGCACTGATAAATTGTCTTTTCCTTGTCTTTTCACACCTTTCCAAAGGTCACTCACCTTCTGATAACAAAGCCTGACACTTCAGACTCCAGCTTCCTCTTCCAGATACTAAATGTCTGACAAAATTTGGCAGTACATTAGTACAAAGGCAAGTCAACGTTTCATAAAGTGGATGTTTATGTATGGCATGGTCAAATTAGAATATCTGTATGAGCTTTTCATTATAAAAGTAACCTTCAAAAAGAATTTAAATCTATCCTACAGTGTGTACACACATTGTGCACCCTGTAGTGCACACGAAAAGACAGTGAACCACCAATAAAAAACATTATCTGCTAAAATCTACAGCAAATCCATATGACATTAGGAAAACAACATTTTGAAGCAAGTATGAATACATATAGAGCTGATAAAGTAGAAATGACGCATAGAACCATTGATAACAATTATTCCATTTTTACAGTACTTCATTCATGTCCTGGTTATTTTGCAAGTTAGTCATGTGACACCATGCGACTCCCAGTGATATATTAACATAAGACCTTTTGAAAGTGTGCCTTTCTCTAAAAATACACTTGAACTAGCTGAACTTCCTGATCTACTTCTTTCCCCAAAACTAACAATGACTAAGACGTGTTTATATTTGAGAAGCTTATGAATACACTTTAAGTTCTTTTGTAGAAGCACATTTGTTTAATTGTTCTAAGTTGCCTATTATCTCCAATATGAAAACTCTAAATGATTTAATTGGAAAATAATAATAAAAAAAATCTTACTCTGATATAGTCTTAGTAATTACATTTAATATTCTACAATTAACAAAAATCATGATTTCAAAATAGATTATTTTGAAAAAAGTCCCATGATATTTGCTCTCTAATAGTCCCAAGGACACATATATATATATATTTATCCAAACTAAATACAAATCTCTCTCTCAAAAAAAAAGAGACGTTTAGTGTGTCCAGAGAGAGAGGTTACCTTCCTTTTCATCCATTTTTCATCCAAATTCTAATTTATTTGCCTTTGTCAACTTAAATTAGGTTTTTAGTGTTATTTTAACATTTTATATTTAATATGTACTGAAAACTGTCTGAGTCTAATGTTAGCACAGCTGTGAAATTTGCTTTTCATCCTCTCTGCTAAGAGACTTGTGGGAGTATAAAGATTTTACAGTAGTGCTTCCTAAAGAGGTAAAAATAATCAATATAATAGCACTTTAAAAGATGGATAATTGGCACAGTACTCCTGACCATAGTAGTGTTTAAATAAACACTAGGCCGTGGTCACCTGCTGGTTGTAAGCTGGTTAAGCATAACTTTGGCATTATCATCCACTCTTGCTTTTTAAATACCAAATTCTGACACTGTGACAACAGTTCCAAAGCTTTTCAGAGAGTGACAGAAAAATTCACCACAAGGGATCTCTGGAGGTCACCTGGTCCTATAAGGCAAACTAAACCAGGTTGCTCAAGGACTTGCCAGCTGAGTTTTGAATATCTCCATAAACAGAGACTTCCAAAAATCTCTAGGCATCTGATCCAGAGGATTTGACTACCACTGTGGAGAGAAAAATAAAAATGTTGCATCTTTTGTCCATCACCTCTTGGCCTCTCACTGTGTATCTTCAAGAAAAGCCGAAGTCTGGTTTTCTGTTTCCTGCATAGTAGGTGGAGACAGCAATTCTACGTCTCACTTCTTACAGCTGAACAAACCTCATCTTCCCTGTGTGTGCCCTGTAGACTTGTAAAGACTAGAGAACCCAAAAAGAATACAATCTTTCAGAAGTATTTCCTCAGTTACAAGCAGAGAGGAAAAACCCTTTACATGCATCTGAGAGTATGCTGCATGATCTCAACTGAGCCAGAAATGACCAGGCAGATGCATGCTGAGGCTATATTACTGATTAGGTTAATGTAATGAAAAAATGCAATGCAAATTTTAATTTTATTAATTGTACACTTTATATTTACCTCATAATGGTAATGTAATACTAGCTGAAATACTTGTGAAGAGCTGTGGAATTCTTTGACTATAAAAATGCTTTGTGACACTACCACTGATTTGCCTCTTAAATTAAATTTGTTCTTCTCATCAGGCCTCCATCATGTCCCTTTTAGCAAGTCCTTTTTCTTTTCATCTTGTCTCTCCTGTTTTTTCTTCCCAACATTTCATTTTTCATGCATCTACAGAGACAGTCGTAGAAATCCATGGTTCATAGAAGATGAGCAATCACAACAATGACTGTTTTTTTTTTTTCTACCTTTGTTAAATTATATAAAAAGGAAAGATCATCTACGTATACCTTTGTTTCATGTGCTCAGAAAACTTTGATTAGACCACCACAGATCACCTCTACCCTCTTAGTGGAGAAGGGGGAAACAACTGAGAATGCAACAGGATCTGAGAGAAATTCTGAAATAAATCTGCAGAAACAGTTTTTCCTTATTTTAAACAATTTGAAAGTAAGGAGAAAGAAGAGTTTTGCAGCTTATCATCTCAACAAAAGCAAGAAACCAAAAGTAATGGTTATGAATTATCAAATATGTTTATGTGGTACTCCTATCAACATATATTCAGTCAGATATATGTTGTCAAGATAAAACTTCAGGGTATCACACACTTGTGAATCAATGCTTGAAACCTTCTACATTAAAAATGTATGGAGTGTTAGTGCATTACTCCAGTTTTACACAGATGAAATTTCATTGATTTCTGGCACAAAAATAGAGTAGTGTAGTGATAAATCAGACCTGTTCATTTCCTGTATGTCTATAACAATTTCTAGGGCAACTTAGGGGGAAAAAAGGCACTATTTATCACTACACTACTCTACTTTAATCAGGCATACTGATTTTCAAATGTATTTCTTGAACACATCATGAATGTGGAAAATAAAAGTTGTACTTATTTTGTAGTGACCTGAATTTAACATCAGATGTTAAAATCAAGACATGAAATTTTGGTAGAGAGATAAAAGTCAGAGCAGAGACCTGACCACATGCCGGATGATATTAGTGGCAGATGTGATCGTCAGAAGTGTGATGGCATTTCCTCTGAATAGGCGAATGTACTCTTCAAACTTTGATGTTAACATGATTAGCAATGAAAGTATGCTTTGTTCCTTTGCCTTCACATGGTCTCAATATTGGCAGTTATCATTTACTTGTATTTTTAAATCAAATATTATCCTGCCGTCTATTCATGTGCAGATGCTTTGCACAATGCTGCTTTTTTTTTCTGTTGGATCTAAAAGAAAAATGAACCACTGTACTGAATAAAGGTTAAATATATATTTTTTATTTGATCCAAAATTTTATATAGTCTCAGTTCCATGCTTTTCACTTAGCACCAATATCCCTAGTACAGCCATTAATTGATTGCAAATACAACTTTACTGCAAAATGACTGAAGCTTTAGTAAGCAACAGGATTTACAGGCAATAACATATTCAATACAGCATTAACAATGACTCAATAAGACAATTAAATAACATTCTCAAGAGACATGCCTGTAGCTTGAAATAAATACAAGATTAGGGTGAACAGCGATAGCAATTACTAAAAAAGGCACAAATGATGATTTCTGAAGTGGAAAATGCACATCCTCTCTGAATTAAAAAATGATGTCGCTTTCATCTTATATACATCCCCAGCAGTGGCATACAGTGTCTGATTCATCCAACTTAAAATGCAACAGTTTCATAAGAATGTGTGTAAGGAAAAGAATGCCAAATAATTCACTAAGCAGCACCAACAGAATAGATAAAATTTTGTAGCCTTGCGTACTAGAATACCGTTGAACATCTTTTAGCTCCTGCAACAAATCTAATATACTTACAAAGTTCTGTGAACTTCAAATTTTTAATAGTTCACTATGGCCATGAACTCTATCTGTATTTTAATGGACATCATTTGAGATGACAGAATCTGTTCCAGTGATACCAGTGTTCAAATGTCCTTGAACACATTGTTTCATGAAAAATTTGCACAAATTGACTCTGATATTCTTACATGTTTTTTTAGCCAAAATATTAAATTATTATTACAAAGGAAACATACCAATCTGGAACATATGCCTGCACTGTTCTGTTGTGATTCTGCTCTATTGGCAGCTCTGAGGCCAAATTCTCTAACCAAATTACCTTTTTCCATTTAGTTTTGAAATGTCCTCTAAGGCATAATAGCAATGCTACAACTGTAAGAAGATATATGGCAGGGAATCACAGAACTCTCCAACAACTCCATCTTATCCCTCCATACAGCCTCTACATCTGTGTCGTACCCACCCTGAAGAGCCTAAGCCTGCCTACTCCTCTCTCACAGGACTTTGCAGCATGATCTGCATTGTGAGATCTTCATGACGAGCCCCTATTCCTTCTTTGTCCTGACAGAGTATATCTTCAAAAAGTCTTGGCATATATAGACCCCTTACTTCTAAATGTGGCACACAAGCAAACGATACCGTGCTGTCTGTAGGAAGGTGTCAGACCAGAAGAAGATCTGGTAGGAGTTAGTTTGGGTATGGTCTGGGGAAGTCAGTTGCAACAACTGTTCTTGAAACGGAAGAGGGGGAGATAGATCTCAAAACTAATAACTCAAAACTTAAAGGAAAAAAATGGAACTGAATATATTTCTAAAAGAAGGATACTTAGAGAGAAGCAGAGTATAACATCTGCCATGCACATCTCCCCTTGCCATGGTTTCCTACCTTTCACTTATTGCCTACTCCACAACTCCTTTTCGGAACTTTTGAAGAGAACTCCCTCAACAATACTAGAAAACAACACAATGAAACCTTTGAAGAGGGGAGAGTTACTGTAGAAAATCCTAAAAGAGTGTTTGTTCCACTGACAAGGAAGTGGAGGCAAGGATAGAACTCTCTTTGAGATTGGACTTCACACAACTTATTCACAGGGACTTTTGATTTACACTTGCATAGTTAGTCCTATCCCTGCTGTCTGAACTTCAGGACAAACGTGGATGCAAGCCCAAAATTCCCTCTGGCAGAGCACTGTACATTATCAAACTCAACAAGAAATAATCAGATCAAGAGCCGTGCACCAGGAGAATCTCACAATCTTACCCATTCTGGACACTTTCTAATGAACAACTGGGCAAACAGCCCAAAGTCTGATCTGCTTAGAACTGCACATTGAGTTTATACATTTGACAACAATAAAATATTTTTATACTTTGCAACATATGCTTGTTCTCAAGGCTTGAGTTCCTTTGGGACCACGCTTAGCCCTATCACTATTTTTCAATCTTCTCTGTAAAATCTACATACACATACCTGGATCTGGGGAGAGAAGTCTTCTGCACATTCAGGTATAGACCAATGGTCTCTTAGAGAAAGCCTGGTAGCTCAAGTCTCATTGCAAGGAGAGGTTAGAAAGACACAACAGTGAATTGCAAAAGTTTTTTCTACAGTCATACAAAAGAATGTGCTTCTCCTGACTAGGAGATAACAGCATCTTTCTGCCAGGTTTCGGAAATAATGTAAGGGGCAGTTTCCATCAGCCAAAACAACAAGTATTCTTGTATTCTTCTGCCTGGATCAAGAGTAACAGAAGATTGGCCAGGATCACAGGCTCTGATGTTTGTAGTAATGACTTGGGAGCAATGACTTCATCCTATGGCACTCACTCTCCCAAAAGTTCAGTCAAGTGACATTTAGATAGTGAGGCTGAGAAGCTTGTTTTCAGAAATGAAGATACTAGCTAGCACTCTGTGGAAAGAATATGCATATGTGTTTTCTCTTAGTTTCATGAGAAGTTTAAAAGCATTTCTTCAAGTAATGAGGGAGGAAATGTTTTCAGTTTGGAACAGGGAGGAGAAGGTAGAGGCAGACGGACATAAATGTCTGATGTAGCATGGTCAGGCTGTATAATTACAGCAGCCTGCCTTTTACAAGGATAAAGGGAAAACCTCTTATTTGCTGAGAGGGTGCATGAGATGTAAAGAGAAGAATAATGCTTTAAAAGATGAAAAGAGAAAATTGTGTTTAAAGTCCAGACAAGAACTTATCAAATAAACATAGATAGGCTCTAGCACTGTAAACCAAATATTTAAAATATTTAGGAAAAAAAAAAAAACACAAAAACAATAGCCTAGTAAGGCAAACACATTTAGTGATCTATTGAAAAAAAAAATTGACGTGGATAAGTTTGTTACAGTGAACACCATTCCTTTTATCTTTCTGATTCTTCATGTATCTCACACAGATTTGTAAGAGATGGGCCTAGGAAGACTTATCCTGCCCATGACTGGCATGTCTTTGCGAATTCAACGGAGTGCAACAATTTCTTCCATACTACTTCTGAGACCACCTCCATACCCCGATAGCAGCCACACAGAATGTAAGGCAAGATTGGGCTTCATTAACTTCCCAGTCGATTTACCACAGATGACAAGAAGTATACAAATTCCCTGCCCTCAGAATAAATCATCTCCTCTTACCTCTTGTCCACATGTAATCACTTAGACTCACAGAGCAGTTCTTATGAGTAAGCCTCCAGGGAAATAATTTCTTTGCTCTCTAATGTACATGTACACACACATATATGCATTAGCAGAAGGCCATATAAGTAAATTGAAAAAAGTAGTTGGTGACATGATTTTGCATCTGCTTTCTCCTTTGTTCTACTATTTTTATTTCTTGTAAAATCAGTAAGAACATCATGATAGCAAAAATGTAACCTGGATAGGGATTTATACGTTCCTTTAATTTATTCATCTCCAAAGTGAAATACTAAATTAAAGCATTACTATGCAGTAAGGTTCTGAAAATTAAAACACAGAAGTCATAAAGAAATGCTAAAACAGTTTGTGCATCTCCATATATGATTTTCCTCAAAAGATAATCATCTTTCTCTCTATGATCATGGTATATATTTTAATTGTTAGAGCACCAGCACCACTAATTTCTAAAAGAGGGTATACCAGTCTTTTCTTTTTTTTTTTTTTTTCCAAGAATCACATCTTCAAGGAGGTTTATTCTCTTTCTTTCTAAATTTTCTTGTAAAAAAAAAAAATCAGATTTTGTGCTCTGCAACATTTACCATTTTTTTTTTCCATTCAGTTTTCCCAAGTGTCTTCCAAATTGCTGAAGTTTGGGGAAGCATTGGGGAAGTAGTGAAGTATACCACTGTAGCTATCCTCGTAAGTCTCCAAGTCTCTTATTTTCTCAGGTAACCAAAACTTGTCAGGCTGAAATTAGGAAAACACCAATTTTTCCTTTTCCTCTATGTGTACATGTTAAGATTCTGCCTTTATTGTAGAATACTATATTTATAGTGTTATAGAGAACTTTGAAGGATGTTTTGGCATTTTATTCAAAATATATTCATAAAAAATTATTTTTAAAGTAATTCTTACAAATAATGCACCATTTTGTGGATTAGACAGTTTCACTAAAAATTCATTAAAGACACCATGAATGTCAAAAAACAAAGATAGCAAAGTTGGGCTCCTAAATTCATTCTTAATCACTGAAATATAAAGACTAATATTTAAAAACATCTTCAAAGTTCAAAAATGAAAAAAAGAAAAAAAATCTCAAGATATCCTTACACTTGTAATCTTTTCTGCTGCAAGCAGTCGGGGTGTGTTCAGTGCAAATGAGCATTATTTCTAAATATCACACTGCCTTTGCTTATGTAACTAAATATTGATTCTAAGGTATAGGTTCAGGCATCAGAATTAACGTGTTTTGAGCTATATCACGGGAAGTGATGACACTGGGGAATATATTATGAGATCGGGATTTCAAGGGTGCTTGTTCTGGCTTTCAAGGGTGCTTGTTCTGGCTCTCTCACCAAGCACAAATCATTGTGTACCTTTGAAATATCCTTTAGGTGGAACTCTCTGTGAACCAAAATCTGTAATTCTTAGGGTTGATACTCTTTTCGGCCAAAAACAAACTGGACTACTCTTCTACCTAAGCACCTCAGCCCTCTGTCTGTGTAACATTTCTTAGTTACATACTGTGCAGATCTAGCACAATTTCATACATTCTAGGACAGGAGATACCTTTTCTGATGTACATTTTTGTAAAGAGATCAGGTATTACTATTGCTAGACACAGAAATACTAATCACATTCTCTTCACATTCGTGAAACTGAGCTGTTTGCTCTTTGATAGCCTAAGAAAAGTAGCATGCAGTTGTTTTAGCGAAGCATTAACATCATACTAGATTCCCAACAGATGGGAATGAAAAAAAAAAGGCTTTATTTTAAAAGCGAGTCTTTGTTTCAGTTTATTTTGCCCTTTGTACTGAAAGAGACGGCACAGTATCCTAGAAATTGCAGTACTGTGAAGCCTACTGTGAAGAACACTGATCTGCTCTAGTTTTGTAACTTATATGTCCCCACTAATACTTGCAGTTAATGTATGGATTTTCTAGAAACCATTTTCATACATTTTTCAAAACTTGAAAAGCATTTCCCACATATAGGTTCAGTGGCTGAATATACAAATTCATTTCTCCCTGGATTTGCTATTTGCATATACCCGGAAAATCCAAACTGAGATGATCATTATGGGAACAGCTTTAGATACTCTGGTATCGTTATCTTATAAGCAACATCCTGAATTTGACTAGAGAAGTCACTTACTTTTGTTTTTGTTCCTTGTTTAGTTCATTGGTTGTATTTTTTTTTTTTTTGCATCCCCTAGAATTAAAAGATATAGGATTTCACAGTCATACATGAAGAATGCAAATACTTTTCTTTTTACCAGCCAAATGCCACAGCTCCAGATTAGATTAATCTAAGTGTGTGTTTTGTGTGTTTCATTGTAACCATTGTGAAGTGTTAATATTTGATTATTAACAGTGATGTCACTAGGCAAATACAATTCATATCAGAGGGATATCAGAGGGATGAGCCCAAAGTCAAAGCTGAAGTTTATGAGGATTGAGATGAAGGAAATCGATATAAATAAACTGAGGGCAATACTACAAGGCTCTGAAGTAGCAGACCTGCTAACCCTAAACCCTTCCACCTGAATTCTAACAAGTAAATCAAAGCGCTCCTATCTGGATCAAGGCACTTTCCAGCTTTGCTTTAGTGACAGGGGAATGGGCATTACCCAGAAGCTGCGGGGTGATGTTCAGACGTGGCTAACAAACCACCAGCTCAGCTTTTCTTTTCCACAGGGCAAGCGCTCTAAACGCTCCTCCTCCCCCTAACTTGCTGAAACTTGCAGCTGTGATTCACAACCTGACCAACAGTGATAGATAACAAACCACTGACCTTGAGGGCGGCTTTGTGTGTCAGCCTGCTTATTGCGTTGAGTCACCGCACTCCTCCTGTTATTTTAAGTAGCACATTTATCAGCCAGTACCAAACAGAGTATTTGGCCATGTGCATTTTGTTAGTGGGTTTAATGTATTTTTTTTAAGAATCAGGAAAAAAAAATAAACCACTTCAGTTTTAAAAAGACTTGAAGACTCTGACACACTTTAAAAATTTCCTTGTTTTCAGCTACACCATGAGGAATCTATATAGATGCTAATGTTTGCATTTGTAGCATTTCCAGATTTTTTTTCCTCAACACACTGCAGCATCATAATGTCAGAAATATACCATTCTCCATAACAGGATGCATCTGTAGTGAATCTGCACAGAAGCAATTAATTTCCTTGTGGTATTTTTACACTGGGGGCTTAATGCAAGTCCCCGTTATACAAACAAAAAGCTCTAGACAGCTCCTGCTGCCTGATAAAAATAAAATAAAATAAAATAAAATAAATCAGATTGAGAAAGGCTGTTTGGCCTAGGACTGCTACAGGCAATGACTTGTAATGAGGCATCCCAACACTAATTATGAAGCTTATTAAAGAGAATTGTCTAAGTTGTGCTAAAGTGCATGCTATAATCACGTTAAGGAAGACATGCATAATGAATCGGGGTCCTCCAGTTTCTTCTCTTAGACAAGCGGGCCCACCACTTAATGAAGCCAATTTAGGACTCCATTTATAGCAGCAATATTATTGTGCTTGGCAGACTGGTCAAGATGAATTTGATAGAGAGGCAGGTGAGAATCCCAGCAGCTTGGTGATAATTCACACATCATGGCCTTCCCAGCTAACTCACATCTGTGGGTGAGCGGGCCAAGAAACTGTCAAAAGCAAATATCTCCAGTATAGGATTTTATTATTAAACTTCTCCCAAATCCTCACTGAGGTTGAAAAAAATAATAGCAGTATTGCAGTGTACTGTTTCAGAGGAAAAAAAAAAAAAAAAAAAAAAAAATTAAAAAAAATGTTAGGAGGGTGAACTGCTGTGAGATTTGTTTAATTATTCCCCACAGTACTGCCCCAGCAATCTGCTGACATTTAGCCCCGACCTTGCAAATCCTCAGTAAATATTAATATATCAACTCAAACAGGGACCGTAGTTTTATTGGTTCACGGAGCTCAGAGAGATTCACCACAGCAGTGAAAAATAATGTGCAGAACTGAGGAAGAACGGCTCCTTTGATATCACCTTCTGCTGCACACATGTGCTGGGAGCATCAACAAAATGGAAATTCTGTTACTTTGCCACAGCTGTAGAGTGACACTTCAGATGCCTTTGCTTCCCTTTGTACAGCCTGCTGGAATAATCCCAAAACCACAGTGGCAAGAGATTAGAAAACACACACACACACGCACACACACACACACACACGCTCAGACACACAGAGGAAAATAGGAGAGGTGAAATCACATTTTATCATCTGACACAGTGGAAATTTTAGTAACGGTCAGCCCCTATCTTAAAACCTAATAATTTTCACCCAGAACAATGAGAACGCTAATAAGAGCCAACAAGAGCAATGTACAGCTCTCAGGAATCTGGTTATTATGGTGACTTTGCCTCTCCACATGCCACGTAAATTCTTTTTCACCTAACAGTTGCCCCTACTGACTGTTTCCTAATATATGTTATGTGCCTACCAGTCCTCACAAATCCTGACAAAATACCCCCAGTTTATTTCCCCCCTTTTATTTGCTTGCCTTAAATGTAAATGTACGCTATTAAAATATCTTCCCATAACTATACTGCCATTACTAACAGGAGAGTGTTTGATGTGGGTCAATACTGCATCCAAAATTCTTGGGTTTAGGGGAAAGGGCTGCTGTGCAACATTTGGTATTCAGATGTATTGAGCTGCAGAGTTAATGCGTGATTAATTTTATTCATAAAAATGTTAATCACTTCATTGTGAGATCGTTTTAACATTCTGCGCACTGAACACCTTTTAACTTCTTTTTTCGCACAAGCTCAAAAACACATTTAGTATTTTCAAACATTCCGTTATTAGCAATAACAGCAGTAATTAAACATACATTCAAATATGTTAATAAAAAGCTGGCAAATAACAGAAGAGCGCCGGACACAAATGGAAGCCCATTGCCCACCACCTCTCCCACCCCCTCCCCTTTGGCTGCAATTGCCCAGTTTCTTTAATGTGTACTTGTTTGCCGAGTCCCCGAGGCATTTTTTAACTCAAGCATGCTTCAACCCTCATTGACACAGCCAAGTATCATGAAAATAATACAACCCTCTAGCATGTTATAGAGGGTGCTAAAAATACTTCTGTTCTCAGGGCTGCGAAGATAACAGTGCCGTGCGACTCAGTGCAGGCTGGGGGCTTTTTCTCGATATTGTTTTCAGTGGGCTTTCTTCGAGACAAGTGCCCGAGTCTCATCGGAGAGCAGCGTCAGGCAGCGGTGGGTGTGCCGGCTGCTCTCACTGACTTCTTGTTTCCAGCTGGGCAAGGCTATTGTGAACGCATTCAGCAAATGCACTCATGAAACTGGATAAATGGATTAGTGGATCAGAGACACCATCGGCATCTTCAAAAGGGAAACAGCAGCCTGCAAAAAGACTGACATTTGTGTACTGGGGCAGAGGGTGTGTGAATGCTTTGCCTCTTCCAAAGGGACAAGACAGTGATAAACTTTCCACACTGACCACCTCACTTTGTGCTGCAATTGACCAACAAAATAAATGGATTGCTTCATTGTTTCTGAACCATAGGCAGCACAGGGAAAGTGCTACTTGTGCTGCAACAAAGGACAATGTATTGTGTGGGGCCAACAGCTCTAAATAAAACCTTTAATTATCTATAGGTCAACCATAAATCTGGCATAAAAATAAATGTTACATTTTAAACTCCCTTTAATTCTGCCTGGAGTTTTCTGTTCTCTCGTGAGAGACACTACCGGCATCCATTTGTGCCTGGAGTTTTCATTGTCTGATTCCACAGGAACATGTTGGGAAACGACTTTCAGTATCAGGCGTAAAGGATGTCTGTAATGCTAACTGAAGTAAGTAAAAACAGATAAAACATGTATTTTTCCACTTTTTTACAAACACCACACGTGCATTCTCTTCATACACACAAAAGAGAAGCCAAAACTAGTATTAATAATGGTGACGAGACTCGAGTAAATTAATTCTTCACAAAAGTACTTTGTTTAGATTTAAGAGGTCATATTTTCTAAGTCTTAAAATTTGAATACCTATTTCTATGGGTTTTTCAGTCTCCTGGTACTCGCAGTGATTCCCGTCCACATGGCTGGTTTTATGAGCAATCTATGAATGAAACTGCATGGGGGCACCGCACAACTGGGAACACCAACCTAGCCAGGAGTCATTTATGTAACTTTTCACTGGAAAACAAGTCACACAGGCCACGTTTATTACATGTTTCAGTGGTTTATGTGATTTGTTAGTCCCAGCTAAAATTTACTGCAGCTACGTAAAACTCTGCAGTTCAGCAATCTGAAATCACGCAGCATCCCTTTGCACCACACCAGCAACGTCTCTCGACAGGCTCCAGCCCTTCTAGTCACAGGCGGCAGTTTCGGCCTGACACCAGTCCACACGCATGTTGTCTTTCTTTCAGACCATCTGGGACCTGCCCTGACTAATTTAAAAGCCTCCATCACTTTATTCACAGCAGGAAGTTCAGGTCCAGGCTCTGCAGTTCCTTGTGGACCCCCTAAGAGGGACACACTGTGCGGCTGGTCCCATGGCGCCTCAGCAGGCTGGAGCCAGTAGGCAGACAGTTACTGCAAAACGCGTGATTTCAGCATGAGGTGGTCATCGGATTAAAGGATCCTTGTCCCTGAATTCAAGACCGGGTGGGGAGGAGGGAAGGGGGATCATACTTGGAGGCTCAAGTTTTGACAAATCCTCAAATCCTTTCACAAACCACTTATTAGTGTTCTCTCTGTGCTGTTTGCACTGTGTGTGCTGAAAACCTATCCAACATGCCTCTGCCAGCTTCAACCACTCTTTACACCTTGCCTTTTAAGGGCATTTGGGGATTAAAAAATAAAAATACCGAAAAAAAATAACATTTGAACTAGCAAGAGGAGCTAGCCTGGATTTCTTTAACACCTTCCCTCCTGAGCAACAGTGGAGCTTCCTGGCCACCCCAAAACGTGGCATGGTGGCACCCGCAGCCCACGGGCCGCAATTTCCCACTTTCGAGGTCGCCATGGGGAGCCCCCCGACATGGCGGCGCGGGGGCTGAGGCGCCCAGAGACTCCTGGCAGCGTGGGCACGGGCGGGGCATAGCACCTGCGCGAAAGACTGCCCGTGCCACCGGCTTTTCCCGCCTCTGGCTCGTGGTGGGAGGGGGCGGGGCGCCAACCGCCGCCAACCGCCGCCAACCGCCGCCAACCGCCGCCAACCGCCGCCAACCGCCGCCAACCGCCGCCAACCGCCGCGGCGGGGAAGCTGCGCAGGACACGACGTGGTGCGGGGCTCCGGGGTGCCCGGGCCGGCGCGCCGCTGCCTCCTGCCTGCCGGTAGGAGGAGAGTGACCGCTGGGCGCAGCTAATGAAGGGCCCGTATTGTTCCCGGGCCGCCGCCGGGTTATTTAAATCAGAGCCTGTTTAACCCGGGAACGGCAGCCTGGATGTGCGCAGAGCCATTTTCTGTCTGTCGCCTCCCCCGCCCCCTCCGGCCTGCTTTCTTTGTAATAGTCTCATGTACAAGGACGATTGAAACTTTATAGCGCATGATTCATAGAGTGGAGCCGTACTCGGAGACGCGGTGTATATTACATTAATCAGTGTCAAGCCACTAAAACAGAGATATGAATATGAATTCTCCATATTGCAGGAGAGATAAATGCGCTTGTGAATAATTGATCGGCGCCCGTGAAAAGGCCGGGGGGAGGGGAAGGGCACGAACGGGGAAACAGGATCGCACAGTGAAAGTTACAGAGCGATCTAGCGAGATCCGCGAAGGGGATCACGCTCGCAACACGGCCCCGCCAGAGCTCCTGGCCCCTGTCAGCAATGCCTTCACCTCTGCAAGACTGCCCAGCCTCTGGAGCAAGCATGTTAAAAAAAAAAAAAAAAAAAAAAAAAAA
>JAVCKT010007309.1:0-12582 GCA_032273925.1 Rhynchotus rufescens
AAAAAAAAAAAAGTTTTTTTTGTTTCTAACATCTGACCTGTTCACGCTCTTTCCAATGCTTTATCAATTGGGAAGACACAACTACAGACCCATTTGCAAAGGCCCTTTAGCACGAGGGGCACTTCCCCAATCTCAAGGGTTTATCTGGCATTATCTGTTCTTAGGGCATTATCTGTTAAGTGCTGGAAATTCTTGTCTCATTTTGAGTAGCCCTGAATAATTAATTTAAAAACTATTGAGATCTAATAATATATAACTTTTTACTTAGATAGTTGAGAAAATTTCAGAATTCTGTGGGCTTTTCTAAAGTCTATGTCTATATAGTCCATGCATCACTACATATTTATATCAGTCCCTAAATGATGGTACTTTTGCACTCCTGCCTCTGTGATCTAGAATACCTGGAGTTTTATCAGTTTGAGTTTACCATGGACAGCTGTTTTACTAAATCTATCGCCCACAAATCTAAGGAAAGCTGTGGGTGGTTTTGTGTTTTGTTCTGGCTTCATTTTTATATATTTTTTAAAACTTTGACACAGCGAAAAGTAACAATGTGAAGTACCTTCTAGACCACGATCATATGCTCTGGATTATTCCTTAGTTCTCAAGGAAGGTACAATGCTTATACTAGAAGATTATTGCAGTAAGAATGGGATGACTTATTTCTGTGGCTTGTTTCCTAGTAAGCTTAAATACAGTGAGCTTAAGCTCTGCCACTAGGTGGTGGTCTTGGCCTGCGCTTGACTTGTCTTCTTTCTCTCCCATTCTGAACTTGCAGCCAAGATCCAGAGCAATAATCCTCACTTCCAGTTTTAATGATGTTTTTCAGTACTATATCTACAGAGGAAAAATATGCTTAAATATTAAATATGTTAAATATTAAATTGCTTTATATGTGGCTAGCATAAGTTGTGGGACTTACAAAGGAATAGAGCGGTGGTGTGTTACCCAGGACAGAAATTTTTGTTCACCTGCATGTGGTGGGGCAACGTTTAAAGAGAGAGGAGACTGGGAGAAGCTGAGAGAAGAGGGAATCTCTCCTTTAGACATTGATGGTCCCTGTCATACCACGCTCTTCCTGTGCAATTCAGCTTTAATTCTGTTCTTTTTGTAAGGCCACTGACAAACTGGGTATTTTCCAAGATTTTAATACTTTTTTTTAAAAAAAAAAAACTCTTTCATTTTGCTAATGCAAGTCAGAACTCAGCCCAGCTTTAAGATCACCTCTGCTCGGTGCAGTGCTACTACATTAAAACTTGCTGTAATCTTGCTTCCAGCTTCAGTGTGCATCAGTATTCTAATAGCTTAATCAGGTTCCTCTGCTTCTAAATACAACATTTCTGTGAGCAAATCTCAAATTCCAGTTTTTGTTTTGTATACATGTTACTAGCTACTTTATTGCCCAAGAAAATATTGTGAACAGTATGGAAAATGTCTAGAAATTAAAAAGAAAGTAAATTTCAACAAGCAACAGTTCTCATCCCTTTCTCCTACTGTACAGGTTTCCATTTGTACACTTTGATTTAATGAATGCTCTTCTCGAGACATATTTGATCAGAATCAGATTTTTTGCTTTGTGTTTACCAGAGTAACTACAGTACCATAGATTTCCTCACTTTTCTTCTTTTGGCTTTCAAATATAGAAGTAGAATAAACATAACTTTTCAGTTTATTCTGAATAAATATATGCAGAAAATAACTCCCCTTCAATTTTGTCTTACTTCATGGTCTTCCTGTAGGTAGCAAAAGTGATTGTGTGTGTGTCCAATGTTAAACACATTTTTATGTGGACCGGAGATTTGTGCGTCTCATTCCTAGAAAGGGAAGACTCTGAAACTTCAAGATTTCTGTTTCAGACATGAGCTACTTAAAGCAGAACCACTTCAGTACCAAGCCTTTTAATCTTTGCCAAGTACTAGCCATGTTTATCAAGTGTGACGATCAGAATAATTTATTTGCAAACCACCACCAGTGTTTTAACAGGCCAGTCCAAGGATGATTAGGCTTGTAAGCAGATCAGTCAAAACAACATTTAAGTTTCAAAGTCAACCAAGAGTAACCAAGAGTAACCAAGAGTCAACACTAACTCTGATCGGAAGTAAACCGATCAGGACCTGTTTTTCAGGACCTAATATCCTATAGGAAAGATTCCAAGTCCTTATGTAGTGAATTTTAACTCTACTTAGAAGTGCGGGGGAATATGAGATAAAAATGGCTGAAATTGCTGGTGTAAGCCTAAAAAACCATCTTTATGTCCCCAAACTGTCGCCTTTTCATGGTGAGCATTTCTGCTCAACATCGAAGCACCCTTTTTCATATTTAGAGCTTCAGGCTTAGCTCAACATCCAGACAATCTTTTAGAAACGGATATCCTGAACCATTTGATTAGCGCGCCCGGCACTTGCTGGATCCGTCTGCCCGGGATCTTGGCAGCAAGGTGACCACGGCAGCGCGGTAGCTGCAGGCACACACAGACGTGAGGACAGAGGGCTGCGTAATGCTCTTGAGAGGAAATTCAAGCTTGTCTCAAAGCAAAAGAATGACTCATAGGTGGCAATGCAGAAGGGACTTTTTATCAAACTTTTTGTGGAATTCCAGGGTTTATTGAAACTGTGTGTGTAGAGTCACTGAGTAACTTTTTGTATCTTTTTATACAAGACAACTTATCTGGATTGAGAAGTGTTCTATGATACAGTATTACCCCGTATGCCAGTATAAATTAGTTTATGCTGTTTTATAAAAATCGATCATCCCCTAATGAAAAGGGGGTGGGAGGAGAAGCCCCAGTCTTTGGACATCCCATGCAATTTTATGTAAACTCAGATCTCTAAGGTAGGGTCTTCTTTATATGCGACTTTTCAGCAGCTGCTGAATAAAGTCTGCTAACCTAGATTTCAAGTGGGTTAATCACCTGGAAGAGGCTTTTTAGATTTCTGTTGCTTCAAAAGCAGGTTTTGTTTTGTTTTCCAGGCAAAGCTGATCTTCCCAGTATTTTGGAGTGCCTCTGCTCGTTGAAGTCATCCAAGTAATTACTTGAGCAGGAAAAATCTATTAAATCTAAGCTATAAACATCATTAAGGTATCCTGTGGAAACTTCTAGTTGAAAAAATAAATTGAGTCGCTATTGTAAACTTTAGTACTAGTAACAACAAAACTCTGTCCTTTGGCACAGGTCTGGGTGTTCAGTTTTCAGTGTGATAGTTGAACGTTCTTATTTTTGCTGAGGTCCTTCTGGGCATGTAGTCTGTGGATCAGGTGTCTGAAAGGCACTTTAAATAAACTGTGAAGGAGAGATTTATTATTCCAATGACTAAACAACAAGTGTAAAGCAGGCATTTATTAAATGCCCAGAACTGCCTGATGTTTGATAGACCATTGTTCCTGCTGTCGAACACTACCTTAGAAGTGTGTAGATTCATTGACCAACTTCAAACATTGCTAACTTTGAACTTGAGGCTTGTCGGGCTGTGAATTTCAAAGGAAAAAATGATGCCTTAAAACAGAGAAAAAAAAATAGAAGAAAAAAAGAAGAAAATTCCAGTCTGACTTATTGCAAAACAATTCCTTGTCCAAGGAATTTTTAATGTGCAAAAGGAAGGAATACTGGTAACTATCCTGCTTTTGCAACCAAACAGTTGAGCATAGGCCCGCTGAAAAGCCTAGTACTGACCCGTTTGAAAACAGGCAGTTATGGCTGATGGAGACAGAGTTGCCCCTAACTTAGGATGCCCACCTGAGAGGGGCTGGTCTCCTTTTATGTAAAAGTCTGAGTTAGCTGAGCAATGAACCCTATGTCACTGCAAAACATGTGTGCTTGAGGCTTTAAAGAATATTTGGATTTGATTGTTAGAAATCTGAAGTTGAGTGTCTGCAAGGTATGATCTGGGATCAGGCTTCTTCAGGCTTCTCCTGTGTTGATCTTGTACCAGAGCATCAGGCACTGGTCTCTCTTGATTCATCCATAGTCCACCTGCTAGTCCTACACTATATCTAAGCAATGGAGTTAACAGAGAGCATCTAATAGTGCAGGGCTAAAAAGAACAGAAGTGGATGTTCCTGCACCTGTGTGGAAGTGTGAGTGATTGTAACCCTATCTGCCCAGTTCACATCCTCTGAGAAACAGCTGGGTCATGGCCAGCTGATATCAATTGATCTTTTCCCCACTGTTGTAGAAGTGAAGCTGAAATCTCCCTTTGCAGACTCCGTTTCACAAACCTGCTGCTCAGCGGGGCCGTGGTTGGGCTCCTGGTGCTCCTCCGAGCACCCATGGGTGCAGGCCGGCACCCACAGCGCAGCGCAGGTGGGGCTGACACCAAACTTGCTGCAGAGCGAGAAATGGCCCTGCAGGCTGCACGCCCAGCGTTAGGCTGGAGGCTCCTTCCCCAGGCAGGGAGTTCTGTGAAATATTCCTAGTGCTCCTACAATCTTAGGCGAGGCTCAGATGTCGTTCACTAGCACTGCCTGAGCCTTCGTGTCATGAAAGGGCTTTTTGTGTGAATTTAGCTTGAGGAGTAGCTTGCTGCTCGGTGTTTTCAGTTCAGTACGTGGTGCTGCTCCACTGCCTTTTAATTTGTGGGTTCTCGATGTGGTTAATGCAGCAACATGTTGAAAGGCTTTGGTTTACCCAGCCTGCTTCCTCTTCCCTTTGGGTTTCTCTGGCCAGATATTCTCCAGTAGGATATTGAGCAAAAATGGGAGAGTTGTTTCTCTCACTGCTGTGGTCAGCTGAGATGTTTTGATACAAAACGAAGGTACTCACTGTCTGCTAGACAGTAGGGCTAATGCAAACTGCATTACAGGCAGAATTCCTGGTGGGTATGGATCCTGCAGCATAGAAACATTGCTTAAGATTCACTAATGGATTATAAAGGTTTGGGTTTTGTTTCTTTTTTTTGTTTGTTTAGCTGTTTGCCTGGGCATACTCATGCTGTACATTTGTTAGCAGCTATGCTGAATATCAGCCTCTTTTTCAGTGAAGTTACTCTTTGCTCAAATTGCTTTTAAACCCTTCTAGAATTTTCTCTCTAACTTCCTGTTTGGAACTAAGGTTCTCTACCTCACCAACCCCCTGTCATTCCAGTGGAGCATATCTTCATTGTGTCTACAATTATTTGTTGATTTTATTTTTTTATATTTAATTATATTATATTAAATTTAATCTTAATTATATTATCCTTATATTGATTTTATTTAATTATAGTTTTTGGTTTAATTATGGTTAGTTTTATTTAATTGTATTTGTTAATTTGTTATTTCTCCATATATGTACAATTATTTGTTAAGAACTGCAAATATAGTCTTATACATAAGCACTACCAAATATTCTTGTTTTCTAGGTTTGCATTTTGCTGCACTTTGTTCGTTTGGATTCTTTAAATGCTCTGTTGAAAAAGAACTTTTCCATTACACAATTTGCAACAGAAATTAATTAGCCAAAAAATCATGGAATATGAATTAAAAGAAAAATTGTTGCTGCACTAGGCACAAGCAAAACTATCATTGGATCCTGATACTACGACTGAGTCCTTGTTGCCTGGTGCCCAAACCTGTGGGAATCCCTTTCCCAGGGGCTCTAAGGACGGACACAGGAACCCCCAGTAGGAGCAAGACGTAATCTGCTGGGCAGCAATAGGGGAACTGAAACAAAAAAAAGTGTGAGATTTTGGCAGGGCTCTCTGCATTACAGTGGCCTGGGTGTTGTGTGTTTTGTGCTGCAGTGGAGCAAGGGGAAAGGGTATATGGATTTAGTCTCAGCTTTTACAGTGAAAACCCTGGGTTGTTTCAGGAAATAGCAAGTATCTGAGAAGAGCTCAGATTAACACTACTCCTTTGCTAGATGAGCACTACCACAGCTTTGGTTACAGAATGTAACAGCGTTCTTAATTTATTTTTGGTAAGCTGCGAATCCTGAACTCAGTACATATTTTATAAATCAAAAAATTAAAAAAAAAGGCATCCATTCCATTTCAAAACTTTGCAGGGATCTAGGATATTTTCTGAAATATACTGGTGACTTTGTGCATTGCAGATGACTTCATATTGGCAGTGCCAGCAGAACAAGCTCTTAACATGGTCTGAAAGGAGTCGTGGGCTGAATGGGATTGGGGTGGGATGGCTTTCTTCCCATGAGCGTTCCCTGTTTTCCCAGGGTAGTGCACTGTAAGAGCAAGGCTGAAGGGACAGGGAAGAAGGGTGTGAAGACGCCCTGATGGCTTTTCTGTGCAGCAAGTATGATTTACGGGTAAAGAGAGGACTCCTTGTCTCAATAGAGAAGATATTTTATAAGTTTTCAGGAGAATTACTGTTATCTTAAACATACTCTGATTTATTTCCATAGAAAAGTTTTGGACAGATGTTTCATGCCAGTGGTTTCCGTAGGCAAGCGTTCCAGGATTTGCTGAAGCTGCAGTAAAAGCAGAGCATAGATTAATAAATGCAGTTCACCTATAATCCTTTGTTGCTATTCATTTTGTGAGTGCATTGACCCAGTTTCAAGAGGAAGGGTCAATTTTGTTGTAAATCATTACTCTTATGGTAGCGTTTCAGGTCCGGGTTAAGGATAAAAGCCACTGTGCAGTGGCTACATAATCAAAACTGTATGTAGGCAGACCCTATTTAGAGCATTTCCAAAAGCAGAGATGTTTGCCAGGCAGGTAGGGTTCATCTGGCTTCCTTTGAACATTTTCCATAATATGAAATAAAAGTGAAGAGGTAATTCCTTTTGAGGCAAGGGGGGCCATGTACGTAGTTAGATGGGAATGGGTATCCCCATGCATGACTGCAGACAAATCCTCTTGCATACCAGCCACTGCAACTAAGGTATTAAAGATCAATCTTTAAAGGATTTAATTAATGGGTCTCATGTGGTGCTGACGGAAATGGCTTGAAGACCCAGACAATTGCCATAGTGTTCAGTTGTGTTCTTTACTGCACAAAACAGTGGCTAATGGCTCATTTGAAGTCCTGGAAGTCCTCGCCTGTGAAGATGTGTGTGGGTTTTTCTTTCTTTTTTCTTTTTTTTTTCTCCCTATAAGCACGGTATTTAATGGAAAAAAAAAAAAAAATAGGAAAAAAAAAGGAAAAAAAAAAGAAAAAAAAAAAGAAAAAAAAGAAAAAAAAAAAAAAAAAAAAAAAGAAAAAAAAAATGAAAAAAAGGAGAAAAAAAAAAAGAAAAGAAAGGTTGCTTGTCATCCTGCTTGCTTGCTTTCTACTGTTCACCACTGGGGTGTGGAGGATGTCACAAAAAGCTCAATATTGCCCTTTGCCTCTGGAAGCAGCACCTTCTCTTCCTTCAGAAATAATTTCCATCCACAGCAGTATGGGATGCTGGTGTCTGGAGAGCAACCTTCAGTGTATCCACCCAGATCTATTTCCTCCTTACATCTCCTTACAGGTGAGTGAACAGCTGGTGAGAGGAAATGTCCTGTGGAAAAAAGGTTGCAGAGTGATGTACGAGTGCAAAGGGAAGTAAATGTATGGTTGGCAATCTAGCGCGGAGGGAGATGTTACAGGTCAGTTCTGGCAGTGAGCAGCAAGGTACTTCAGGCTCATTAGCTGAAGAAGTTTGGCATGTTTTAATTTCCTGAGCAATCAGAAGGAATACAAATATCTTCTGCTTTCTTTGGAAAACACCTTTCAGAGCACATCACTTTAGGAAAAGAATTAAGGGTCTGCAATAACAAAATGGGAAGTATAATAATCATCTAATTAAGCCTAGACAATAGATCCTGCCTTCATAAATAAGACCATTGTCTATCTTCTTGTTGGCACCGAGTGAAATCAAATGTGTTGCAAAACATGTTTTGAATGAAAGCTAATTCACTTCCATATAGCAGCCGCTTAATTTCTTACAAATATATATATATATATATATATATATATATATATAAAACCAGGGAACTGATTTTGCAAGCAGAAAAGGGAAATGAATTATGATGCTGAAATTTCAGAGTGCAAGTGATCTTTGGAGGAGAAGGTGACCAGTTGACACAAATACTCAGAGCTTCATTATTTGGCTTCATTTTGCAGGTGGTTGCACAAAAACTGTAGGTTCTTCCACATAATCCTCCTTCCTTCCCTCCACCTCCCCTTCCCTCAGCAACCTAACTACCCAGTCAAGTTGTTTCAAAAATAATACATATAAATGGAGAAAATCTTTAGCTCTATGTTGGGGGCATGTGGGAGAGAAGCATCACTTCTGTTCATGAGTGAATAGTTCATCTGCCTTTCTGTTCTTGGACCCGTAACATCCTTGTGGCAACTTCATTAATTACTTGTCATAGGTAAGGATGTATTTTTAGGTGTCTTCAGTGGTTAGTTTTCTGTTCTTGCAGGCCTTTGAGCTCTATTGCTGTAAAATAAATGGAAAGAAGGATGTGTGGAAGGGTGGTTGTGGTTTGGTTGTCTAGAGTTTGTTTTGTATCTCCTCTACTGGGGAGCCCCTACACTGTTCCACTCCCCTTCAATTTACCATTTTAAGTTAGGCTTTGCCGGAGTGAGTTACTGGGATGGATTAAATTATTATTGATTTAATTAAAGTGGGCATACATCCAGAAAGGTCCTGCGGACCTGGAGAGGGTGGGAGGAAAAGACCTGTGCAGGATATAATTGCCTAGGAGATATTTGAATGCGAGGAAGTAGAATCCAAGAGTCAGATACAGAATAGCTTTGTGATGACTTTACATATATTAAGCAATACATAGGTTCTACAAAGAAGTTTATATATTTACAATTTGCAGGCTTTGTGTCATGATTTGCTATTCTCATTTTCCCCAAATGACTTAACCCCTACAGGTGTGTATGAAATGGGAAATTGAATCCAAGCGGCTCTGAATACTGGGTAAAATTCAGATTGCAGATCCAAACCTAGATTCATATTTGTCTTCAGTATGTGTGAAACAGGAAGAAACATCTGGAGATGTGAGCTTTTGTGAAAAACAGCTCACTCCCTAGGCATCTAGGAAAGGTAACCTCTGTATACCTATTTTTGACTTAGAATGTCTTATTTTTGCGCAGTTCAGGTACTTGCATGGACTTATGCATGGACTCATGCAGAACTCAAGTGAGTTCTCAAGTAGTTGGAGTCCTGGATTTCCAAACAGCTTAGTGCTGTTAACCATCAGTTGGGTAGACAGCTTTCCTTGGGATCATACTGCTGAGAACAGGTATTATACAAGAGGAAAAGAAGGAACACATCATGGGAGTCAATAGCCAACATAACTTTTTGCCTTTTTTTCCCTATGGCTCTGTATTTCTTCAGAAGCATGAAAAGGAGGGGAGATGAAATGGGAAAGCTCTATTAGTATACGAATTACTGGTAGAGCAAAGGGCTGGCTCTGTGAAGAATACTTCTTGGAAACAGGGTAAAACTAATGGCAATCTTTGGGGTTCTTCTTCTGGGATTTGAGGCCAATTCCCAGTCATGGGAGGACCCAGAGGGTGGCAAGTGACAGGCTGATCTTTATCTATTCAGTTTTTAAAATAAGATGGCCTGATCAGTGCCCTCTGAAGTCTTACAGTGGAGATGGAAAATAAATGCACGAAGAGCAGTATAGTGCCCACGAGTGACATAGCCGGGGAGTAAAATCCCTTCAGCAGCGCCAGACAGGGAAGCTGTTGGGAAGGACCCCTGCCCATTCGTAGGCTCTGCTAGTTCTCGGGTCACATCACCGTAGCGCCCCTTGTACAGCAGCTCCTCTTGTGGAGACGATTCCTTACTGTCCTGGCTGCGGGTGTGTTTCACACTCATCCATGGGTACGTTTTGGATGCCTTTAAGAAACAGGGAGGAGTGCCCACCTTAGCTTCACACACAGCCTTGATGCAGGGAGGTCATCTGTTTTCTTGGCAGTCTTCCAGGTATATTCTTTTTTTGGTATGCAACTTTCCCCCTCAAAATGGAGTAATTTGGGTGCGTTTTTTATCAAGGTATTGTTTTCAGCTTTCTATTTGATGCTCTGCTTTTACTCAGCAATGATTTATTTTGCAGTAAGTCAGCTAATCATCTTTGGCTCCAGGCCTTGGCAGCAAGACCTTCATCCCGCTGTTGAAGTAGCGTGTTGCGAGGTACACTGCCATACTCTGCTTCAGGGAGGTGATCTTTGCCTGTGTCAGAGAATTTTTACAAAGCAAAACAAGAAAGCTGTGTGCTGTTTGCACTGCTGTTGGCAGGAACACGTGGAGCAAAGAAGCAGATGAGCTCCCGGATGCATCAGACCTACTTCAGATCTGAAGTTGAAGCAAACCAACCTCAAGCGGAGCAGAGCCTGCAGACAGGGTGAGAGAATAAATAAGCTTGAGAAGATCCACAAATGTGCAGTGTGATTGACTTGTGACTTCTGGGATGCTCTTGATTTTTCCTTGTTCTGTTCCCAGGTCAGTCCGAGTTAGGTTTCTCCTTAGGTTTCTCCTATTAAATCTTATGCCGCATCATGTATTTCTTATGTACATGGTAGGATATTGTCCATCGCCTTAGCAAGGGTGTTTTATTTGGTGTCCCATTCCTTTCCTCCCCACCATTCCCTCCAAACCTCTGCACTTGACCTGTCACTGAGCAGGAATAATTAACTGTGAGGAGAGGACTCTGGCTGCAGTCTTTTCATGATCCATCTGCTTGTGCAGATTTGAACAACGCAAATAATAAAAGAAAGAAGGAATAAATATCAATTTATACTCAATTTACAAACAGCAAGAAAGAGATAACATATCTAGACAATACAGCACAGTGCCTAAACGAAAAAGATAAGAAACCTCAATTTAAAGGATTATGCTTAGTCTTTGTACCTGGTGGTTAACACCGCAATCAAAATAAAAATTTGAATGTGCTATAGTGTAGAATTAGTTGTTTATCAGCTCTTTATTTAAGGTATTTACCTCCTTTCCCAGCATTGCAAATGCTTGTGTGAGTTTTCTGCATGTTTAAATTTTCAGGCTTTAGAGTAGCAGCAGTTTTGCCTGTTAAAGGTGGAAGAGTGTTACAGCTACTTTTGGCAGTCATTTGTGTAAGGCTTTTGAGAGGATGAGAGGAATTAACCCTTAGCTGTTCTGGTTTTGTCTTCGAAATCTGACCAGGAATGGAAAAACTTGCCTTTTTCTCTACTTTTCCTTGAAAGCACAGATATCTATGGGAGCACTGCTTTGCCAGGACTCCTGCAACCTTTGTTTTTTACCCTTCTGGAATGTGGCCCATTGTTATCGCGGTGGCCCAAGAAGGCTTTCTGTGCCAGTTTATCGTGTGCTCCAGGCTCCTGAACTATTTCCCTGGGGACGACGCTGCATTCTTGACTTGCCTGGCGTCTCGTGGGCAGCCAGCACCATTCAATTGCTGTCCTCTTGGCATCCTGTCTTAGAAAATGAACTTCTATTCTTCCTTAGCAGCTCCAAGTTGCTATTGAAATAAAGGCCTGCTGTTCAGGAAGAGCCACAGTGGTGTCTGGCAAGAAAAAACAGCATCCGAGTCTAGGAAGTTTGTGATGTGTGTGTGCACACACACATACACACACACACACACACACATTGACAGCCATCTCAGGAAAAGCAGGGATGTTTATGTTCCTGTCTTTGAAACGATAAAGAATACAGAAGAATTTCAGATATGTACAGTATGAAACAGGTGCAGAGAAGCCGGGTGAGACACAAAAGGCAACCGACCCAACGCCAGCTTTCAAAACATTGGCTGAAGGCGCATAGGGCAGGTCCAAAATTTATTTCCACTCCATGTTTGGGCAGGTGCCAGTTTTGTGGATGACTTTTTATTTTACTTCATGTGAAATACACAGTTTTGTGAGGAATAAAATATTGCCTTTTTGAGAATGTTGTCAGCTATCAAGGCACCTTACAATTTTCCAATGACAATCCTGTAGACATTGTTTAAATTAGTTGTAGAATTGGCAAGATCTCTATATAACCACACTTTAATCCACTGCATTTAATTATATATTAATTAAGGACACAACTAAGACTATATTATGCCCTTGAGAATGGGTATCCGCTATCTTCTCTGTACAGGTGAATGATCTAAAAGTCATACACTACTGCTAAGAATATTAATTATTTCCTAAATAGTTTCAGAAAATGTACATCAAATGTAATTTTTCATTCCACAGAATGTATAATGGACATTAAAGATAAAGCATTTTTTCCAACTTATATTCTACTGAACTTAGATATTAAGTTGTCCCTCAAAATTTTAATCATGCACTCATATTTGAGAAAAGGGAACAGTAAGTTAAATTTCTGATTTGTTTTGCACCTATTCCTTGCAAATCTTAACATTCCTACTTTAGAAAGGTGTATAAATGCATATTTACCTGTTGACGTGTTGCCTTCAATGAGTTAAAGGTGGATGTCTTTAATTATGGTGTATCTATATTGTACAGTCTATCTGTTATGTTTTTTAAGGATAAAAGTCTAAGTTTCTGAAGTGCACTGTTGGCAAGAAAAGCCCTATGAGTGGGCACCTGCATATGCCCATATGGATATGGTGATTTGGGAGGGGAATACTTATGGACACGCACATACGTAGGAAGTTCCTGTAGCATATAGAACTACGGTGGCTTTTTTTTTTTTTAAATTACACTTTTAGT
>JAVCKT010007310.1:0-23580 GCA_032273925.1 Rhynchotus rufescens
AAAATATATTTTTATTATTTTTTTAATTTGGTTTTAATTCTCTTACCATATAAATCACAGTACATGTGTAAGTTGTACCTGCAGTTCAATGAAAAACAAACGCCAGGAGTCTCAGCCAGTCAGCACTGCTCGTTAGGGGCCCGGTGAGAACCCTTCCAAGACGGAGCCCCACACGAGGGTGACACTGGGCCAGGTGTGGCCGACACTGAGATGATGGGCTGCTTCAAGAGACCTTGCGAGACGGTCAGAAGTTGGACAAGATTTCATCTCTCGGTGCAAAAACTAAGCTACGGCGCTGAGAGAAAATGCCTAGTTTCCACCTCTGCCTGCCTCAGGGTGGCTACCATAACCATTAGCAAAAATCATCCTCTCTACTCTGTAGCTCATACTCAACATTAACATCCTCATCATCTCTGATACTAATTGCATCTGGTGCTTTACTCCCTCTATTATCAAAGCACCTATGAGCATTTCTTCCCTTGCTGAGTACAGTGAACTGCACTTCTCTTCCACCTGGGTACAATGCAGTCGGTGCAGCGAGAGTCCAGAAGCTTTTCGTCTTTCTCATCTCAGGTCTCTTATAAAGACAAGTGCACCATATCTCCCAGGATTCCTGCAATGCTGTTAGACAGCTTTACTGCATTGATTCATACTTGGAAAAAAAAAAAAAAAAAGAGGTAAAAAAAACATAGCCTTTAAAAGTGGCTTTGATTTTGATGCTTAGATGTTCTGAATTGCCTCTGGAGACGGTTGTGTCTATATAGAGGACCTAAGTTCCTGGCAGAAGTACTCAGATCAAATGCCTAACGGTAGAAAACAGATATCCCCCATTGGAGATTGATTTTGAAAGGTGCTGCCCTAGCCAGCCCTAGTGTCTTAACCCTAAACCTAACCCTAACCCTAGCCAAAAACGGGAGGTGCATAGGCTTACTGCTCGCTAAATGCCAAATATGCTCCGAGCGCCAGTCCACATAGTGTCCTATATTTCCTTTTGCAAGTGTATTCTAGTGCAACACCCCATGAGACTCCAGGCTTTCTCTGTGTCTTAACCCTAACCCTAGCCCTAACCCCAACCCTAGTCAAAAACGGGAGGTGCATAGGATTACTGCTAGCTAAACGCTAAATATGCTCCAAGCACCGGTCCATATAGTGTCCTATATTTAACCCTAACCCTAGCCCTAACCTGCCTTCCTACGGAAGTTTATCCAGGTGACATAGTTAAATGAATCGGGAACAGGGAGCCAGTATTTATACGGGCACATCTAAAATATGTTGTCTGGGATTTTTTCCCAGCTCCTGTCCTGGATGTATACTCTGGCCACATCCCAACCTAATGTCAAGTCAGATGCTAAGTGCCATCACCCTCCACCACATTCTGGTTTCGACTGGGGGGAAAACCTTAGCAACTCTGGAAAACCTGAGCTACAGCATCCTCCAGCACACTGAGGGACCAATGCTGCAGGCCACCACCAATGTACAGAATAGAAAGTTCATCTAAGAAACTGCAAACCAGACTCATTACACAACAAAACACAAGTTTAAGCTTTTTGATGGCCAGTTAGCTCTGTTGCATCTTTGAAACCCCGTTGTTTAGAATGCACATTATTATTTTTCATTACTAATGCCAGTCAGCCTTACTTAAGCATCACATTTTTTGTATCTGTTGAAGGCTGCAGTTTTCTCTTTATACTCTGAAGCAACTAGGCAAAGCCTAGTTTGCCTAGAAACTAGGCAAAGTTTTGCTGTGCTGGGAAGGAGCCTGGAGGGCACCTCTGGTTTTCAGGCCATTCTTGCTGTGTGCTGAAGATGTGGCTGGTGCCAGGGGGTCGGTTCGGGGAGGACATGGTCCATACCGAGCCCTACCACGGCCCATTACAAGGTCAGCCGCTTGTCTCAGCGGTCAATTCCTTCCTGGCAGCTCAGGTGCCCGTCCCTAGCGTGTTGGTAACGAGCAACGGTTCTGCTGGCAGCTCTTCTCTGCTGCCAGCCTCATTCACAAAAGCTTTCCTGTATCATAAGCTTAATGGATAAAGCAATCAATATAATAAAATCAGATGCTGCCCAACTTATTTCCTTTACTAAGTAGGATTTGAATCTGATATTTTCAGCTGACGTGTCCAGAATAACAAAAAGACAAAACGGATATTTACGACCTGCCATAACACTTCTGATGTAATTAAGAAATGTGGGTAATTTCTTGAATCCAAGTTACTGCCTGGCAAAAAGAATCTCACTGGTGATAACTGCTCTAATGCTTTAGCACTTTAGGGACATGGGACACCCTCTGAAACCAGGATTTCAGATGTGTTCCACCATATACGGAATCAGTGAAACACAAATCAAGAATTAAGAGTTCTAGCAGAAATGCCTGTAAGTATCTGTTACGAAAGAAAACAGCTGAAGAATTACACACATTTATCTTCCGTAGAAGTTCTCCTAAGGCCTAATACTAGTAAAATAATACTACCAAAAACAGAAAAGGAACTTAAAGCCAGACTTTCCTTGTTAGAGTTTTTTGGTTATCCTAATTAACCTGTTCCAGGGAGGCAGAATACGTTTACAGATATATATGTTTTAATGCACCATCTCCCTATGCCTTATTTCACTGAGAACACACTCCACACAACAGAAAAATACTGAAAAGGTGAGATAAGCTCAGGACTGTCAGGCTCCCAAAAACCCTCCAGAGCACCACAAGTGTATGGGACCACACTGCTGTTTTTCCATACCACACCATAAGTGCCCGGCAGATCTTGCAGTCTCAGCCAGTCACCACAGAAACGCAGGGCTAACAAACCATTTGTATACTCACACTCAAAAGATTCCTTCCCCAGCATTTTCAGTCTGCTTCCTGCAACATGCATCAATATTACGAGCACCAGGGGACAATGAGCAGTCCAATTTTCTGTCTCATGCAAAAACGTAATGAACATTTACAGGATCCTGCACTGAACAGAAATCAGGGAAGAATCAACGTTGTGGGATGGATGGAGCACCGGGCTCCCTCCTGCTCCCAGCCCAGCTATGGCACCGCTCTGCACATTTTGGCAAGCTCTTCTCCCCCTCCATGGTTCTCTCTATCCTTAAAGCTTTTGTTTGTCATCTCCATTTAGGCTGGAAGCTTTTCAAGACAGAAACTGTTTATGACAGAATGGTGCTCCAATCCCAAGGCCAAAAATAACCAACATATGGTTCACCAGTTATGAGACAAGCTGGTCTATGTTTTCAAAGTTCTTCCTTGCTTGGACTTATACTGGCTACGCACCTGAAGCTGAGCAGACCCAAAGCCTTGCAGTGAAGCTGCTACTGTGGAGGGAGCTCGTCCCGCAGCGGCGGCATCCCCGACATCGCCGTACAAGCGCAGCAGAGCAACGATGAGGAGGGAGCTGCGTTAACGCGGACAGCGCAAGAGTTTTAACCTTACTGATTTATGGGACACTAACTGCCTCACGAGGCAGTAATGACTTCCCATGGAGATCATCGCAGACACTGTTTATCAGTCTGCTTTGAACAAGTCCCATTAATAAATAGGCAGCTGCAATGTTTATTGAGAAACCCATGAGCCACGTGACAGAGCCGAATGTTGCAGATTCAGTTCCCCTGCATGGTTTAAGAGAAAGGGGAACTCTGTGACAGAGATATTCCCAGGAGAGCAATATTAATTATACAAAAAAGAGATATGCAGGTAGATCTGCACAGCCTGTGCACTCTGCTTTGCTTAAATTTCTTGCTACGTGACCACGTTTTATGCTTATCTTTAAGTGCACTGATCTCAGAACCCAGATTTTACCTCCTTATCTTCTCTTCGCCCATCTAAGGTATAAGAAAGATTTACAGCGCGTTACACACGGTGAACCTGTGAATAAGGAGTTACCATGGCAACGCAGGAGTGCTTGGCTGTGCACACTCGAGGTACTGAAGCAGAGGAAGGCCGGGACACCCAGCCAACTTCAAAGCTGCTCTCCAGCCCTATTGTAATGCTCTACAATAATCAAAATACTTTACTACCAACCAAGCAAATGTATTTAATACAGTTTTAAAAATCCTTTAAGGAAACCTAGTCCTCTAGGTCACTCCCTGTGAAGCACTTGAGACATGCTGCAGAAATAGAGGTTTCCATGTTTCAAACATACACAGGAGAAGCAGCATCTCAAGAAAGGCCCTGACCACGCGCCCCAAGGGAGAAGCGTGTCCAAGCGCACCAGACCACTGCCCAGCACCTTGGCAGTTCAGTGCTACAGCTCAATGATGCAAATATTAAGATGTTTCCTAGTCTGCCTCTTACACACTTCTCTCCTGAATCACGAACCCTGACTCACGACAATGAACCACAGTTATATTTCCTGCACATATAAAAGCCAATGCTGCATTTTCAGCAACCCAGAAGCCCCCTTTGCCCGGCCATTTATCACAGGCTTCCTGCTCACATACGCAGGCTCAGTGCCCTTCTACTCTGCTCCAAAGTTCACCATTCCCCAGCAATTTGCATCTTAACTCAGGGTGCTCCTCTGCTTTCACTGACAGCAGCCACCAACAGATACCTTGAGGTCAGGCCTTTTCCCACCAGCACACGGGTCCCTTCGTGCCTCTACTCTTAGTCACGGGCTATCCAGAGAGAAAAGGAGTGCGGAACGGGGGTCCCAACGGCACCGCGGGGCACAGGCTGCTCTCGGCAAGTACCATATTTCTGTCAAGGGCCTGCAGCGCCTAGGGCTCACGCTGTGCAGTCAGTCCAACACAAATGAACAGTTCTGCACCAAGGAAAGTTTTCAGGGAAAGCTGGATAAAATGGCAGGCCTACAGACAGTGAAACAGCACAGCCAGTTCTCTTTCTCTGGCCCTTTTTGATGTGGGAAACAGACAAAAATCTTGTCTACAGATACGTTACACAGCTACAAAGGTAGAAACCAAATACAGAAATTTGGGGCAAGTAGCTTATCAGCTGGTAGGTCAGGCCTAGTCCTTCCGATGGCCCCATAACCCATTGCTGCTTTTCCTTTCCCTCTTGGGGTGCGTTTTCCAGGCGCTGGAAGTTCTGCCAGGGAGCTGCCCAACACACGTATCCTCGTGTGCCCGAGCGGTCGCCCAGCCAGCTCCTCCAGGCTCCGCGCTTGTCCTGAACTCCCTTCCACGTGAAATCACTAAGTCGTTTTTTATTATTAGCAAGGGCTGAATTTCCTGTGGTGCTGGTAGTGCAGAAACACAATCTCTGTTTCACAATATTAAAACCACATTTTCAAATCAAAATGGGGTAGAGATGCATAGCAGCACTTGGATACACATGCATTGTCCGAAACGCAACTGAACCTCAGGAAGTCACAGATAAACATGACTGCACTGTTAGATTACAAATAAATAAATAAATAAATAACCTTAATTGAGGAGGGGGTGTTACTATATGAATGATGTGACTACAGCAAATATATGGTTTTCTAAAATTAATGGCAAGATGACTGTCTGGTTTTGCATCTACTGCAGCGCTCCTGGCTGGGAGGCACCGTAATGCGCTGTATTCTGCTGGGAGCAATTCAAGGACTTGCTTCTCCAGTTATCCAAAGAAACTGATGCTGTTCTCAATGAACCTGGAATAATACTGTTTTATTAATGGCAGGCCCACTGCTGATCTCACTAAAACCAGTATCAAAGTAGAGCCATTCCTTTTTATTGGGGAACTCCATTTCTATTTTATTTGGGCAGGCAGCATGATCTCATAGGCAAGGCATCAGGTCTGGCTTATGTTCCCTGCCATGCCACGTGATCATAGACAAAAACATGCAAGTGCTCTGTGCCTTTTAATTTTTTTTTTTTTTAATCATCTGTTGTATGCTGGAAATCATCATTATTCACTGTTGCTAAGTGCGCTGAGATCAATGAATGATAAACCCTAAATAAACATTGCTACCAAAGGGTGTGGCTTTTATAGATTGGAATGATATGAACCAGGGATAACCCCAGGGACACTGATAATATTGCAAAATCAAGTCTTAAGCTGAATTAGTAGTAAAGTTTTTGAGAACATATGATCCAGCAAAAGCAAAGTAGAGTGATCAGTTAGCACATGAACGATGCAATGATACAACAGACTATGATGTAGAAGACAAAGTGCCACAGAATAAAAAAGTGAGTTCATCCTACTTTGTTCACAGGGTGACAGTTTTTCCTTCCTTTATTTTAGTACATCATTCTCTGTCAGATGTATTCAGTGACTTCTTCGAAATTAAATTTTGTCTTGACCTTACAGAATCTTCCTTTCCTCCCCTAATTTCATGCTCTATGTAGAACTGTAAGTCTCATTCATGTAGAACAAGATCAACTCTTTTGGGCTTGGTGCTCTGCTCCCTTAGAGACTGCAGATTGTAAAACAAGGAGGCTCACACTGTGCTTCACAAAATATTTCAAGTTTTAGCTCATGCTTTTATTCTTTTGTATTTCATTCATTTTTTTCCTTTTTTAATGGAATTCTACACCACAGAATTGGTACTTGGGCTCTAAAAGAAAATGATTCAATGTGCAACCCTACCATCCCAAAAATAGCGCCTACAAATGATCACTCACCCTCTGTCAACTCTTTAATCTGCATCATAGAAGACAGACAGAAATTGAATGAATACTCCTGACTATACCTAGAATCTACTTTCATCCTCAGAGTGGTATCACAATGTCTATTATTAGTATCAAAACTGCCAGCTCCACAGCGCACTGGTGCTCTGAACACTTAACAGATGAAAGAAGACAGGTAGAGGTACTTCTATGCCAAGATTAGCAGTTCATGGGCACACTAATAAAGTCTAACAAGAAAAATACTGCAGGGAACAGACAACTCCACAAGAGACCGGTTTAAAACGCTAAGAAAAAGTCACTCTATTTGAACATTTGTTCTAAGAAAGTGTCTCAGAGAATCTGGTCACTAGTACGCACCAAGTGTCTCCTCAGCAGATGAAGACCTTGAAAGTTGAGGGAAAATTAGCAGGTTTAAGATTTGCAAATATCTTAAGCCACAAGAAATCTTAAGCCTAGAAATGTTTATTATTAGAATTACAGCAGTGACAGGGAATTCAAGTTGCAATTCTTTATTTTTGACATATGCAAAGGTTTTTGTCCATTCTGAAAGCCACTCTGCCTATTTCTGTCAAAGCATAATGGCAAGATCCATATTGCAATATCTGTACACCAGCTCAGTCCCATTTGGTATTTCCATTTAAAAGCTGCAGAGGTCTCTGAGACCAGCGACAGCTCTTCCTGCCTTTCTGGAAAGAAAAAGATAATTGAGAGCTACAAAGCAGCCATGTCTTCCACCTGCACCAACCTCAAACAGGACAGACACATGAACTAGGCAAGCAAATTTCCAAGTCTACAGTATGAGTCAGCACAAGGTCTGCAAGCCAGAGCAGTGTGAAATGCATCAATACACTCAGCTTAGAGAAAACCAGGTCTCTGCCTCTCAGATGTCTACCTCACTTGCTGCCAGCCTAAACACAGCAGAGATTAAAATACCCTTTTGGTGCACAGGGGATTACAACCCTCCTGCTTTTCTATTTTGGGCAGCAAGTTCACTCTTCCAGATGGAAGAAATGAGCTCCTGGAAGGCTGCACTTATATAGCCAGGTAGCACAAGGGACAAGGAATATAAAGGGAAGTTGTTCTGCTTCATTTGGGGGGAGGAAAAAAAAAAAAAAAAAGACTCAAAATCATTTTCATCCTGTCATTGTCAATTCTAGCCTATAATCAAAAATAAATAAATAAAGCCCACTTAATAAAATCAGAATGTGCAAGTATGTTCCCATAGCTAAAAATGATTGAGCAGTTATAGCCCAGCAATTTACTGCCCATTGACTGAGATGCAATAACCGTGCATGAACTTTTAGCCATTTTAATAGTGGCTGCAAACTTGCTTCAAGGTTATCTGTAGCTGCTTCACAGAGTTTAAACCCACCACGTTAGTGACTAGAGTAAAACAGGAGCACACAAACAGTGAATTGGTTTGTTTTGCCCAATAAACTTGTTAATCCACAGCTATTCAGGCACCTCCAAACATACAAATTCAACATTGCTCCATAAGATCAAAGACCAGCCAGCTTATAGTGATACCAGCTCCAAGACATTCAATTAAAACGGGTGCTTGTCCAAAGAGAAATGAGATTGTCAGTCATACACAGAAGAAAAAACTTTGCAGAGAGCTGCCTTGTAGGATACATAGCCTAATCAGACACGAAACTGGTGGAATTACAGATTTGTATCAATCACAGTTCTTTAGGTTTCTTTTAAACACGTTCATCTAAAAATTTGGAAGCAAATCATGTTTCTGCATATGTTTTCAGAAACAAATGGTCTACTTTGTATTACTTAATGTTCTTGTATGCAAATCTATATGTTAATCATTTCTGAATCACTCCCTGGATTATCGTACATATAACAAATATTTAATTCCTTCAGCAGACACTGCAGGTTGAACACTTCATAATGCATTACGAGAGTCAGGAACCATAGGGAATGGACACCAGTGACCAGTTGTAGCTGATTATCCTTGGTCACTGCAAGGGCAAGTTCACCAACAGGAAGGAAGAAAATGGCAATACATGAAGGTGACAAAGAGCCTCAGAAACGTGTTTAGTTGCCACTAGGTGATGGCAGAGCCTTCACTCCTCCTGCCCACGTGGAGAAAGAGCTTCCAACAGACTTTAGCAAACTTTTCCGCAGGCTCCTGCTGGAGGGGAGAAATCCATCCCACCGAAGGAAGAACCTGGAACAAGGGGCTCCCCTTCGCAGGGCCCAGGCCTGGCTGGAAGGGCTGCCGGGGGCTGCGTCGCTCGCAGTCACATGGCCGCTCCGCTGGCCACCCTCGGTCACCAGAGCAGCGAGCGGCTCTTCCCGGGGCTGTTGGGCTGCACACTCGGCTCTGCGCTCATAGTGATTTTTCCATCATGGTTAATTTGTAGATTATCCAACTGCATTTGATCAAGACAGAGAGAGGAAACTAATGATACAGTATAGCACTTAGGAGCACTAATTGCAAATTACTCTTAAATAATACATCAGCCCTCTCTTAATTATGGCATCTTTTGCTCTCCTTAGGAAAATGCAACATCTGCTAATGTATTTTTTCTAGTTATTAGTATTAAGGCCCAAGAAAAGGTTAGAGCAGAGCCGCTCCTGCATCTTGACCTGTTTTCAGCCCAAGTTTCCCCACATGTCCCTAAAGCTTCTTCTTCCTTTCTGGCTTAAGGATTCCTTTTCACAATGCATTTCTTGAACCAAAGCTTCCCCTCTTTCCTCACCAGCTGCTAATGCCCCTTTCTGAAGAAACCCTATTGCTCAAAAAGTGTCCAAGTCTTCCATCACCCTCGCCCTTGCATTTCCAAAGGTCATCAAAGCTGAAATGCTTCAATGTTTAAAGAAATCATCTTTCTAGTCATGTTACTGCATCAAAATCCTTGCTGCCATATTCACTATTTAATCTGTCATTTCCTTCAGTGCTAGTACAACAGGCTGAAAGATGTTGAGATGCTTCAGTGCACCCCTAGACTAGGTCCAAATCCTGTTCCATTTCCCAGTCGGCTGAGTTTTCAGAGGGATCTGAGCTCTTCCATTCCCACATGTCAAATACGGGAACAGCCATGCCAAATTCTGAGCATTCGCATTGGCTGCAGCCTCTGACATTGAAAATCACCCACAAGACACAGGAGCTTCTGCACACAAAGCAAACGAGCACGTCTGAGAAATGTCGGAGGAAGGTGATTTTGTGAGGACTGCATATCCCACGGCTCGAGTTGGAACCTGAACACTACTGCTCCCTGAGAGCACGGCACAAGACAAACCCTAATTTTAATTTTTAAATAACTCTGGAAATGGGCAACCCAATACAATTGCTCAAGATCTTAAAGTCAGTTATCTCATCTGTAGGCCCATGGAGACACTACTGGCTTAATATTCTAAAAGAGAAGAGCACTCTCGCGCCAGCCCCTTCATCACGTATCTCTATCTAACAGTTGCAGGCGTGAGATTATTGCTCTGGGTGACTAGTTTTCCTCAGCTCAGAGAAAACCAACAATTGATAATCAAAAGAAAAGAGAAATAAAAAGACCTCAAGTTCCAGGAAAATCAGCATGAATCTCTGTTTAAAGAGATTTTCCACTCTGGACTTCACAGAACACGTATCATCCTCTGACAGACAAAAGCAAAGACTTGCCTTTAGGTCTTCAAATGTTTTGGTGTGCAAATCTGTTGGCTGTAATGTAACCTAGAGTTGAATAAGGATAATTTCTATTTGCAAGAAATTTTTGTTTCTTTATTCTTCTTTCTGCTCCCCATTGGACTCAAAACTTTTTCAAATTTTACAGGAAAGACACTGGGGTCAATATATATATATAATATATATATAAAATATATATATATATATTTTTTTTTTTTCCAGGTTGAAAAGGTGGGGCTTTGTTTGGAAACTTGCTTTCTTCTCCTTTTCAGAAACAATCAGAGTCTACATTGGTTCCCAAATCCTTCCTTTAGAAAAAATCTCTGAAACCAATGTGCCACCACAAAATGTTTCAGCCTCAAGGTACACGTCTGTTGAAAAACAACGGTCAAAACCCTCCCCACAGGCACTGACGGCATCACACCCCCATCAGAAGCCACCTCCTTTGCCACGGCCACATTCCACATCAGCCGCACAGAGATCACCTGCTTGTGCCTTCTCCCTGGAAGGCAAAACAGGAACCTTCCCTCAAGGTGCAAACTTCATGATAGCAGAAAATCTGGCAGATTTTCAACCCCTCAACTACCTACCTTCAAATGCTTGCAACTTAAAGCAGTTTTCCTTGGCTGTACAAGAGACCAGCTAAAGCCCTGGGCGCCCTGCCTGGCTGCAGGTTATTTGCCTGGAAGCCTTTAGACAAGCGTTTGGGATAGACTATCTTTGCACCCGCTCAGCCCCATCTAACAGCCACTCAGCTGCTTCCCCAGCAGCGCCGTCCCTGCTGCTTCCCAGCTCGTCCCCCACGGCCGCCGGCCCACACAGCACTGCTTGCACTGGGACCCCACAGGCCCGGTGCTCCTCGGGAGCGCGTTAACAGCCAGGCCGCAGGACACCTCTTCTCAACTGCCCTCACAGCCACTTCCACGGGACTTCCACTTGTTCCAGGCATGGTTTTTAACTGTGGCAGATCTAATGTGGAATCTCTTCACCCTGTAGCATCCAGGTAAAAATTCGTAATTTGCCTCTCTTCCCCACAGCCACAACAGCTGAGGTGTTAAGAGTATACTGAGAACAAGGCTCTTTTTAAGAGTATTTGGCACAATTAGGTTTATTAATTCAGTGCTGTGATTTTATAGCTTCATTTACTTCTGCCAATTTTATGTTTTGAGGGGTGGAGAAAGCATGAAGGAGCAACAACTTAGGTGGAGCTCGGCAGAGAGAGAACAAGTGCCTCACCACCCCTGCAGGCAGAGGCATTGCAGCTCGTAGGGACTCTGCCAGAAAGAGGAAACTAGAAACATCCCTGTAGCTACCAGACCACTTCACCCATCTCAGAAAAATACATTTTTTCCTTACGCTACAACCTCACTACCCCTTAGAAGGCAGGACACAAGCTTTCCCCTTCAGTTAAATTTGGTGAGGGGGGAAAATAACAGATTTATTCCTCTGCAGACAAATTGGAGCAAATGCATTTTTTCCTATCTATGTAAGAGGACAAGAAAAATCAATGTTGCAGCTAATACACCCTTTCACAGGAGCAAAGTAATCAGTAGTAAATGTCTTCAGTGCAAAACAATACCTGGCAAACCCGGTGTGCTTTAGGGTCAGCAGAGAGATGTCGTGCCTTCCTACACAAAATCATTAACACTGACGCCACAGATAGGCTACTCGTAATGCTGGGTAAATATCTCAGAAAGATTAATAATATTTTCATTGAACTCTCTATTTAAAGCCTTAAAGAAGCACCATTCCATCCCTAAGCTGATAATATGGTCCACGTGTGAAAACAATAAAATAATAAAAGCAACATGGATAAGCTTTCAATGGAAAAAGCTTTACCCAAGGAAAAGTTTCTACATCAAAGCAGGCAGATAATCTGACAATATTTTCTTCTACAAAACTTGATAAAGTTATTTAGCGATTTAAACAAGATACAGTATTAGAATTTTTATTAGTCCCTAAGCTACTATAACTAAGCTGCAGGGGAAAATTGCCCATATCTATAATAATATGTGTAATAAGCAGCTCAAATGCTGTCAAGTGGGAAGTATTCCCTGCAGCTCTGTCGGACACAGGGAGTTTTTCTCCGCCACCTCTGGCACTTTCATGCCAGCAGTGCAGGTGTGACAGTGACACAGATATTGCCACTTCAGCTACAGCGAGCTAAGCAGTATTGTGGTTGCAGACTAACCATAAATCTGCTCCCACACTGCTAAACTCCTGGGCAAGCTTCCTACCCCTGCCTTGCACTTTCTCAGTGCTCACACGGCCTAGCTTATAGGCAACATGCTGCTGAGCAGGGTAACTGCGCACTCCGCAGCTAAGGATCTTGCCAAGGAATTTAGCCCTTTATCTGTCTCCTGAGATTTCCAATCCCCCAGCCAATATAACTAATGATGTCCGGGGTAAAAAGCTTTCATCAAGAAGAGAAGTAAGACAGCAGTAATTCGACAGGACCAGAATTGGTTCTATTAGGACTACAAACATATTTGCAAAGGGAACATGCTGTCACACAGTCCTTACAGGATGGAAAAGTTCCCAATGCTTCTTTAAGCATATAAGTTACTGCCTTGGCTCTTTGCATATATGCAATCCCTGTCATAATATCCCACATATGCCTAGAATTATCTATATTGCAATGAAAAGTGATAGATTTCATTTTTGTTTGGTCACTGCTGCTCAGTATGTTTGCACTACTCAAGAACAGAATCTAATACCCAAGATCCCTATGGTGAAAAATACTGATTTTTTTTTTTTTTTTTAATCCTTCAAAAGCATTCTTTTGCACAGGGCTCAAATTCCTTCTTCTGCTTCTTTTTCTAATCTGTTGATCCTAAAGTTTATGTTATGCTTATCACTGAACTATCTAAATAGCAAAGAAACTGCAGTGACGTTTTTAAAAGTCAAGCTCAGTAGCTCCACTTAGGAGCTCAAAGGTGCACAGAAGACTGTATCACTTAAGGGCCCTCTAGAAAAAGTTCTGTTTCCCACACCAAAACAGTGTTTTCCCTACGATATAGTCACAGCACTGACAGTAAGTGCAAGGAAACTTCAGGAATCAGTCTAGAAGCAGCATTTATGGTCTATGTGGGAGCAGCACATCAGGAAAGCAAAATACACTTTCTCACTAGGCAGCCAAAAAATATGGCAATAAGTTAAGCTGGGTTTGGGGTTTGTTTCCCTTTGGATGCTGAGCAAACTAATCACATCATCTCTACATTTAGTTTTACCCCCTGCAATTTTATGAACCAAAAGTCAACAATATTGGGAAATTTATTGTTTGCATTTGTTTCTGCTGTGAAGAGAGGTACGTTGATTAAATGACAAAAAAAAAGAGTATATATTAGTCTGGTAATCACCTAAGAAATCCAGCTAGCCAAAATGATTTAGTAAACCTTAATAAATACTATGTTGGAGTTCAGAACATGAAATAGAAGTTTATACAAGAGACTTGTGTTTCATTCTGATTCATATAATAATTGGTCTAGGATTCACATAATAATTGGCCTGGTTAAATATTTATTTTAATATCTGCTTGGTTGAGAATTACACTGGTCTATCTATCTTTATGCATCTATGCAGAAGCTCTCAGAAAATCTTATTCAAGTAGCAGAATGTATTATCTACCTTTCTATTGCATTTCAAAATTCCTTTTTTTTTCATTCCAGCTAAAAATACTACCAAATATTTTATTTCTTACCACCAGTGGGCTATTGATCTTCACAGCTATCGCTTATGGGTTAAATCAAGAGATGTTTCCATAAAGAGAGAATGTGATACCATTCTTATGTGCCTGCAAAAGCAGTTCAGTAAAATGAACATTAAAGGAAATCTTTCAGGTAGTTATGGGTTCTGCTGATTCTGATGGTTCTGCTGATTCACAGCGTTCTCCAATAAATGTAAGGTTTAGACAAATTATTTGAAAAAATAAAGTCATCCTCTAATAGTTAACAAAACATATTCTTTCTCTTAAAAGGAATAATTATAATAGCCTGGCTTTTCTCATACTGAAATCAACCAAGCAGCCGATATTATTTTTTATCAAAAAGTGAAAGACCAACAACATCTGCACGAAATCAGGCCTACATTTTTTTAAATGGCAGGTGATGAGGGACATCTTTAAAAGTCTTGCTCTTAAAATTGTTTATAGCTCTGGCTGAAAAAAATCAACTCAAGTTCTGCATTCCACTGTCATTAGTCATATCACAAAGCAGAAGCCACGACTGCATGGGTTCCTTACTGCTACATGTCAACCATATATTAGTGGGCTGTAAGCTGGGAGGGGGCTCAAGGCCTTCTGCTATCAGCTCTAGCACTGTTTGATGATGCGAGGTGAATCACCTCCCTTGATTCACCGAGTTACCTGCCCCTCACCTTTATTTTTCTCCCTCTGCACCAATTAAGGTGGCTAATCTATATTAAGTGTGAAGTTGAGGAATAGAAGGCACCTAGATGCAAGGCATTTCCAAAATATTGCTGCTTATTAATGTAATATGTGCGTGATTGCGCATGCTTTTGTTTAGGAACACAGTGGAGAGCATTTGAAAGAGCTTCAAATCTCATCTCTATCGGAGAAAACAGCATAATACTAAATACAATAATGACAAGTATATCACAATTCTGCTGGCCTATCTTTGCCAAGAAAGCATCAATAAACCTGCACAGATGCTGAGAACATAACAAAAGGAAGTTATACGTAGTGCAATATAGTTAATAATTTCTCATCTGCTTTTACTACAACCTCTGTCAAGTTTCTTTCAGCAAGCCAGCTAGGAGTATCAGCTAACAGCGATTCGAATTCACAAGCTAAACCCTTGTGTCAGCTCAGGGAAAGGCTGTAATATGTACGAGGCTCATCTTGCTTCTTCCCTCACTATTTCTTAGTAACGGGCAGCCAATCTTAATCCTCCAGATCAGGTAACATTATTCACCAAACTAACTAGAGAGAATGTATCAGTACAGGTGCTCTGGGCTCCCCCCAGTGCTGAGTAATCAAGTCAGGATCCCAATTCTAGTGGAGGTCCTCCTACATGACCTTAAGAAAGGCAGTTTACCTCACCAAGCTTTACCTTTCTGCTACGAATATAGGTATAGTAAGTGTGTCTGGGTCACAAAGTGGTTTGAAACTCACCAAAAGAAGTCGCTGAGTCTAAAAATATAGAGTCCAGGAATCAGTCACCAGCCTATGCCTTATCATCTCCTCTAGTTTTTAAAATCAACCACAGAAATAATCAAAGCACCACAAATACCTAAGTGCTGAAGCAAGAGGAGACCATCACAACGACAGGAGGTTAAACCTGCCACTTCAGACAAGCTGCAGAATTTACCCTGCAGTTTTTCAATGAGGCAAAATATTGTGGTCAGATTAGATCATATATTTCAGAACGATATTTAATCCTTACCGAAATATCCCAGGCAACTAAGATCTTCCCCCATTCCTGGGTAAACTGCTGCAATTGCTAATAATCTTGATAACTAGTCATCCATCTTTCTTATTTCAGCTTATCCAACTTCAGCTTCTAGATCTCAGTGTGCCTGTTTGCACTAATTAAAAGAATTTCCCAATACATATAATACATACAATACTCCGGTCATACACATAAACCCATTTTTGCTTTTGTCTTGCAAGCCAGAGCACTGTCAGTGGAGCATTCTGTGTTACTGACACAGCACGACCCGTCTACAGCCTGTCTGGCCGTACTTCGTGGTACCCACCTGCCAGGAAACCCAGACTATGTAGCTCTACCCCATTCTCAGACAGGGAGAGGCTTTGAGAAGTCAGGGTGGCTCCCAGCCTAAGTCAGGGCATTAAGATCCATTATTCAGCACCAAAGAGAATCTATATATATAGTCTGGACACCTTCTATCCCCTACATTTCTGGTTCAGTGTTTTATGAAGCAAAAAAAGCCATAAAAACAGATTAATTGATAGACAACAAGCCCTCTCTATTCATCATCATTATCAGATCTTAACCCAAACTCAGCTGCTCCTGAAATCTATCAAGACCATAATTACTCACCTATAACTGAATAGCTCAGCACATCAATATTTGCAAGGTACAGCTTCTCTACCCTGCATTAAAGAAAAGCAAGACTGAGCAGAGGCCAGGACTGCACAGAGGACCATCTCCCTGAATGCTCTGGCGAGGGCTGGTGCTCAGCACAAATCCCACCTGGGCAGCCCCAGCACAGCCCATCTGTTATGAGCTGCAGATGGGACAGCCAGAGCAGTACACGTGTATTCAGGTGAGTATTTACACCCCCACTGCGTGCAATCATACCAGCCAGCTTTTTGTTTAGGTTTTTGTTTGTTTGTTTGTTTTTTGTTACCAAATTGATTTGATACCTAGTCAAGTGCTGCCAAGGCAGCATTCCCTCTGAACAAGAAACAGACATGACAAACTGCCCCAGAGCATGACAAGCTTGAAAATTTACCACTGTTTTCCCTTGCTTGCCTTTCTTTACCGTGAATCATGCAAGAGGCTGTGCATGGTACTATGATTTCTTTATTGCTATGGGAACACAGTACTCCGCAGCTACTGAAATATTCAGCCCACCTCCACACAGTACCAGTACAGATGCCAGCCAAATACCTGAGCAAAGAAAAATTTTCAAGAACCCAATCTGGGATGAGCATTTAATATGGAGAAAGAATGGTTATTCTCTGGAAATTGCTTGAAAATATCCCCAACTACGAATTACTGCTGACCTTCAGCACTCAGTGGCTCTCCTTCCCACTCACTGGAGAAGTTCATGAAAGACAGAGTCCTGGCAACAGAAAAAGACAACAAGCAGCACCTACTTCCAGAGCAACACAAAGACCTGTCATTCAAGTGTGGCTGAATAGTTGTGGTCACTGACCAGCTATCCAGCACCCAACATCTGGATCATTTCTACCCTAAAATTATCCTCCCTCAGACCTCTAGGACAGACATACAGACAATATCCACACAGCCAGCTTCTACCTCCGGGTTGGGGTTAAATAGCATTCCTGTTCAAAGAGCTGAATGTTTCCTCTTTACTTCTACCCACAAACTCAAATATCAGAAGTAAAATAACAGTTTATTTCCCATAACTGGCTGGCACAAATTTTTATGTAATCTGGAACAATAAATAAGGACACTTGCATAGGATTTGGCTTTGGTTAGGCAAGGATATTACTGGGATTCAATGGGTTTACTTTTGGTTTATTGGGCTATCCCATTTTAATAAGCTATTTCTTACACAAACATATTTGTCTGTCAAGTGGTAAAATGAGGCATAAAAACTAAGTTGCAACAGTCCTGAGTGCAGCAGGAGGTGAGACAATTATTTCTCTTTGAACAAAATAGAACAAAAGACAAAAGAGACTTCCAGGCCTATTTTTCAGGATCATCCTGAATCTATCAAATTACTGCTCAGAAAGAAAATATGCTGAGGGAGAAAGCAGATGACCGACTGGATGACGATTAAAAGTGCTGCAAGACTGTACTTGGACTGTACTCCAAGTTTTACACTGGGCTTTGCTGTGTTCCCAGCTACCATAGGGGCCATAGAAAATCAAAGGCAGAGGAAGACCAGTCACAACAGCAGCCTTTGGTAAATGACACCAAAATTTTTCCCAGAGGAATGAACTGTTGGGCCACAGGGATCACCAGTATGGAAAAAGGAGGACTGATGATGACAGAGGCTACAGTCCAAGGTTTGCTTCTCTTTTAGGTAATAACCACCTCCTGGTTGCCACAGCTCCCACCTTCTATATAAAGTGACTGGAAAAGTCACATGTGTGTGTGCGCCATTTAGGACACAGGGCATAAGTATCTAGTGTATCTAGCTAAGCTCGATGGGTCACAGGACCCTCCTTCTTCACCCTTTGTCCATCACCAGCAGCCACAGGATGCTTGCAAGCCACGGGAAACTAAATTACAAGATCCCTCATCCTGCCCATCCGCTGTTGGTCATGACTGGGGAGGATCTATCTGAACCTTTGAAGAAATTCACACTGAATATACCATTGTTTACAAACTATGACCTAAGTTTCTTGTTCTTTATAAAACTCACAGAAAAAGTCAAAGACCAGCTACAAACCCATCCAACTTAACCAGATGTTCTGAGATGACCTGGATTAGACTAGAAAATGGAATTAAATCTTCTTTATCAACAGAATAATAGATCATGTCCACCTTACAGTGGAAACAGGGAAGATACCAATCTCATCCTCATGGAATGTCACTAACCATAGGACATTGCTGCATTATGGGAAAGAGACAGCACAGGTGAGAAGTGCTCAACAAAGCATCATCTTGAAAGTGCTTTTCCCTTCATTTACTGCAGAACTGTTCCCTTCACTCTATTACAGTGAGAAAACAAAACCTAGATTCATTAAGTACAGGACACACACTTAACAGGACAGCTGTCCTGCACACAGGACACTGCCGCAACATTGTTTTTTAGTTTATATAGTTCTTCGTCTCTCTTAGTAAAACAAGTATCTTGTCCCCTCAGTTCTCAATCTTCTAGGTAAAAAAGCCATTTTTTCTAGTATCTTTTCATGAGATCCCCCATTATTATCCTTTCCAGATTTTGGATATCCCTAGCAGCCCTTCTAGGGGCTTTTCTTGAATACAGATGTCCAGCATTATAAACATATTTTATTAATAACTTCTTATATTGAGTTTGAAAATAAGGCATTTTACTCCATATTTGCGATAGCCAGGTACTCGTTAGATTGCCATAATTCTTTAAGCAGTGGTAGAGTCCTCATGTTTTGGAGCTCTTCGTCAGATCACCTAGTGTACCACAGGAAGATATTCAAGGTATACATATGATGATTATAGTACATTACTGTTCGATAAAATGGAAAGAGCATTATTGACCATGCTATTACAGATCACACCAAAATTAAAGACAAAGATTAAATAGCGGAAAGAAAAAAAAGAAAAAGCAACAAAAATAGCAATATAAGTCACATAATATAGGTCTTTACCATGAACAAGTAGACAGGACACAAAATGACTTACAATTTTTAAACCAAGAGAATAAGTATTTTAATTAGGTTTAGAGGGAGGGAATATGTGTCTTAACAGTCAAAGTCTCATTGTAAGAAGGGAAAATTACTGGCTAGTGCACAGGGCAGCATTCACTTGCTTGCCTTCTGGGGAGCAGAGCTCCGGGTTTGCCTCAGGAATCCAAAGCTCCCCAGGATGCCTTTCCGACATCTGCCTCCTGCCTGACTGGGGGTGTAGCTGCTGGCATCAAGCAGCGACGCCTTCGCAGGAACCAAAGCCCTGCATGAAAAGGCTTCACCGCAAAAGGAGAAAAAGACTTTAAAGGGAAAACTACCCAGCACGCAGCTCTAAGAACCAAGCTGAACTCTGGTTTTAGGCATGAACATTAAGAATAGCGTGCTCATTTATTCTGTAAAGCAAATACTACTTTCTCAGCTGTACTTTTTGTACACTTTAAATTTGTCATGAACTGCCATAGAAAAATTCCTGCAATTACGTAGGCCTTCTAGACAAAAGTTGAACTATTACCAGTAAAAAAGCACCATGTCCTAAAAGAAGCAGGACAATGAATACCTGTCATGGGAAGATGATAAACTCCTTTCCAAGTAATAAATAACTGAAAACAATGTCAGATACCATCTACAGGAAAGGGGAAAAAATTAAAGCAACAGACCTTAGAGCCTCGCTAAGAAGTTTCGCGTGCAGATTACGCAAGGGAAAAATCTTTAGAAAAGCAATAATGCTAAACTCTTGACACCAATCTCTAATGAAAAGGCTAATAATGAAAAAGCTAACACAGAATGCAATTGATAAAGAACTATGGTCAATACCTCACATCATTAATTCTGGGGCTGAAAGTCCTTGTCAAACAAAAAACTGACTTAATTCTTTAATGACACCACAAGTTTGATGGCTAAAGTCTGGTGCTATTGATATAATACTCCTTTAATAAAATGTTTATTTAGTGTGGTACAAGATTCTGATTAGAAATTAATTCTAGAGTAGCAATAAAGCAGGCATTAAATGAACTCAGAACTGGCTGAAAGATCTCAAAAATATTTGTAAGTAGGAACCATACAGGAGTGATGGGACTTTAGCAAAGGTTTCTTCAGGGCTTCCCAGTATATTTGAAACCACTGAATATTTTTATCAGCGTTCAATATATTAAAGTATCTTTGCTGCTAATGTAAAGCATGATTGATACAGAGCCTGGCAAAGTCATGGGCAGTGATGAAGACAGGAAAAAAGGAACAGGAAAAAGGAAAATCAAGGAGCATGACTGGCCATAGGGTCGACTGTAAGGAAAAAATAAGTGAGCTTTCCAATTCTTGCTAGCTTTGTGTCAAATGGGATTCTATAACAGAAAAAGAAAGCGGGGGAAAAAAAGAATGAAATGAAATACTGATTGCAATACAGGATTAAGTCATATAGTTTACAGGCCAGCATTACACAGGAGGATACGTATAGCAGTCTGATCACGCGTCCTGTCTTTGGCCATTTCCAACTTCTGAACACACTACGACACTCTCTTCATCCTCAAGGTTTCTGACAAACTGCAAATCTTTTCCTGCAGATGTGGAAACAGATTTGCTGAGGTTTCAATCTGTAATGACCCTAGCAGTGTTATAACACATTGTTTTAAATGCTTGCAGTCGGTGGGAAAGTCAATAGACAAATCCCGATCGAGTGTTTTACTTAGTCCAAGGCACACATCAGCAAAGCTGGGCAGTGTTATCCTCTGCGTTGTGACAGACTGCCACACATTTCCAGGGAACTTGATGTCTGAATAATTCACATTTGGGCCCCTTTACCTGGGGGGCACACTGCTGTTCTTTGGATAGTTTAGGGAATGAGACATTCATTTTAAAAGGGAAAAAGAGATAAAACAGCAAAAGATGCAAACAAGGATACCTGCAGAGAAAAAAGATGCAAGTCTTCAAATTAGTAATACTTTCTGCCTAGACAGTGTCTATGGTCTTCATATAAGGAAGAATTAGTATCTTCACTTCAGAATAGTGGAGATACCTGTGTCACCTGCCCCCCCAGCCACCACTGCATCCGGCGCCTCAGCCAGGCGCCCCTCCAGCCGTCCCCACCAGCACCGTGGCCAAAACCAGCCCCCTCCTGGCCTCTGTTCCCAGCTTCTCCCAGGCAGCCCCGCATGACACTTTGTGTACACACGCACTTGAAAAATCTGCACCCATTTAAGCTGCTAAGTACTATAGATGTTGTTGCAGCAAATACTTAGTGACCTCTCGCTGAATACATTTTAATTGAAGTAATTATTCATTCGACTCCAGCTGTTAAAACTCCAGCCTGATATGTCTGAAAGCAAGCGGCTTTCCTAACGAGTACCTCAGAAGGCAGGAATGTAGCTGCAGATCGATATGCAGCTTGGGGGACGGTCTTCCCAGGCCTGCCTGGTTTTCATGACCACTCTCATCAATTTATCAATATTTTTTTTAATGTTCTTATCAATGAGTTGCTATTAGGTTAACAGCCAAAGTACAGAGGAAAGCACAGCCAGGGAGGGTCTTAGGGGCTGTTGATTTCCAGTGGGAATTTCCCAACTTTTTGACCTTCTCTTGTTTTCATCCAATTGCAAATTGAGTCTGAACTTCCAAACTAACATGTGTTTCTTGAATTTTCTTATGAGGTTTTTCTCATATTAATGTATCAGCATGTTAAAAGCTTGGATTTACCAAAGCAATTGGCAAAGCTTCCCTGACTTCGATAGGGAAGATTTCATTGCAAGCATCCACAACCTTAGCACTCATTTAGCATCTGTATTTAACTAGAAATAACATGCTGTTATAACAAAGCATTTGTTGGTCCTTTCAAGCTCTTGAAGTGCCCTGCTGTAACACCAGATCAAGCTTTCCCAGAGGGCCAAATTAATTTTGATGAATTCAAGTTCAGTATCACTGACATCCTCATTTTGATGAATAGGACTGTGGGCAGTTAACAGCCCAGCTGAACACAAACATCAAAATCTTTCTATTGAAAGAGGGCGTCTCAGTGACCCAGGGCTAAATGCCACTTCCATAGATTGAACGTAACATTATCCCTGTGAGTAGGATTGACAGCAAAACATTTTTCCTCATTTTAAGGATTAGCCATGCAGTTAAAAAATAAATAAATATTCCCAAGCCACTGAGGCAAGTCAAAGTCAAGAAAAGAAAATCCTATCTAAAGCTTCTCTGGAATTAACGCTCCCCCTCTTGTACAGCTGTCCTGTGACTCCCCTCCAGTGCAAGACTCGTCCATTCAAAGCTCTCTGTACAGTTAGGGCTCCTCTGCTCTATCAGACTAACATAACTGAGCTCACACTCAGCCTTTCCCCGTGAAGTTTAAACATTATTTTTTGGGGAAACGACAGCGCCTCTCAAGCAGCACAAGCACAGGGTTCCTAGCTGTGCTCAGTTACTAAGCAATAATTTTTGCAAAGATTTTTCTCTATCATCTGCCCCACATAGAGACATTACAGTTTGCACAGCTCAGGTACTTGTAAACATCGGCCTGTTTACCAAGGTTTCCCTGAGCTGATTATGCTCTTTGTGAATAGCTAACTAGGACTACACAAACAACTGCAAACTTACGTTTTAAGAAGCCTTCCCCGCCTCCCCAACAATTTATGTCACAACCATCAGTAGAAATGATGGTGCTAAAATTATTGACAGAGGTTAGTAGTCTAGTGACAACAGATAACTTAAAAGATTTTTAGATGTGTTGTCAGGACCTGTGATGTTGTTTATGACACATCATAAACAGAGGCACTTACTATACACAAATTACACTAAAAATTTTAAAACCCTGATACTGTAGAAATTAACTATGATGCAAGTGACCAGGGCAACAAGACTGCTAAGGCAAAGGCAGAAAAAATAATTACGGAGACTTGCACAGTATTACATGAAAGTCATTATTAATTATCATGGCTATTTTTATATGTTAAAGCTGGAAACTGATTGCAATTATTAAGGAGGTCCCAGCTCTGCTGATTTTGTTAGACCTCTGGCAATTACACTTTTACTAGTTAATGAAAGGGACAAATTACTTGGTTTCATAGTGTAAATAAAAATGTGACACTTTTTAATGCATGGTGCACTCCTCCACCAGAACCTTTGGCGTTAAGAAATCTCTCCTCGTTAGAGCAGCCCAAAGGAGGTGTGTGCCTGTGCGCGCACACATGTGTATGGAGAGAGGATTCACTGACTCTACTTTGGTTAAGCAACTGCTCATTAATTTCTGGACTGGCTCATTTAAGAAAACGGAGACCTGAAGAAGCTTGAAAAGGAGCAGCATAAATAAACCAGATTAAACAGAATTGTTGTTTGTCATCAACATGATGCTGTTGCTGTATGCCCCTCCAAGACACAGATTTTCTCCATGTCAAAGACAAGG
>JAVCKT010007313.1:0-13530 GCA_032273925.1 Rhynchotus rufescens
TAGGAAGCGTTGCAGGAAGATCAGGAGCCGGTTTAAGGAGTCAGGAGAGGAAGTTCAGCTGCTCCTCCGTTGAGCTGGATCTCGATCACTCGTGTGGACACAGGTTTTTAGGCCGCTCTCTCAAACAGAAGTTGCAGGACGCTGTGGGCCAGTGCTTTCCCATAAAGAACTGCAGCAGCCGGCATGGCTCCGGGCTCCCGTCGAAGAGGAAGATCCATATCAGTGAGTTAATGCTAGATAAGTGTCCCTTCCCTCCGCGCTCGGAGCTGGCCTTTCGGTGGCACTTAATTAAAAGACATACAGCCCCTATAAGTCAGAAAGCAGAAGAGTGGATAATTGCAGATTTATCCCAAAGCGAGGAGAAGGAGGATCCGCTGAGGGACGATGAGGTTGCCGGTGCGGGAATGGACTCTCCGTCCCCGTCCTGTGACCTGACCGACAGCAGCTCCTCCGGGGCCGAGTCCAGGACCGAGCAGATTCCAGGCAAAGCAGGACGGAGCAGCAAAGACGAGAGCGATATGGACTCCGACGACGACGTCGTTACCCTGTGCACGAGTTCCAGGAAAAGAAACAAGCCCAAGTGGGAGACCGATGATGAGCTGCTGCGCATGGAGACGCCTCCCAAATACCACACGCAGATTGATTACGTCCATTGCCTAGTCCCGGACCTCCTCCAGATCAATAACAACCCCTGCTACTGGGGAGTCATGGATAAATACGCAGCCGAGGCCCTGCTCGAGGGCAAGCCAGAGGGAACGTTCCTACTGCGAGATTCTGCCCAAGAAGACTATTTATTTTCTGTGAGCTTCAGGCGCTACAGTCGTTCTCTGCACGCGCGGATAGAGCAGTGGAACCACAACTTCAGCTTCGATGCCCACGACCCTTGTGTCTTCCATTCCCCCGACATCACGGGGCTCCTGGAGCACTATAAAGACCCAAGCTCCTGTATGTTCTTTGAACCGCTTTTATCCACCCCCTTGAACAGGACTTTTCCTTTCTCCCTCCAACATATATGCAGGACAGTTATCTGCAACTGCACAACTTACGATGGTATTGATGCACTTCCTATTCCTCCGTCAGTGAAGCTCTATCTGAAGGAATATCATTATAAATCAAAAGTTAGAGTACTCAGAATTGATGTACCAGAGCAGCAAAGCTAGAAAATATTTTTATGAAAGAATGAAATTGTCCCTAGGATGTCCAGTCTCCCCTCCCTTTTGGGTTATTTTTAATGGCTGTTTGATTTTCTTCTCTTGCAGATTATTTACAACCCAAACTAGCCTCTGCCTAAGGCATCTTTTTCATCCAAATGTACTTTGAGTCTTCCCACCTCTCTTTCTAAGAAATGATATTCATTGTGGGCTTTTGGTACTGTTCCCAGTCTAGGGTTTTATGGAATTTCAGGTAGGCTTTCTGGTATTTCTATAGATGGGTAGTCTTTAGATCTAAAAACCTTAAAAATCAGTTTGGAACTTTATCTGTCTTTTATATTGTAATTTGCATATGTTGCTGACATGTTGGAAATAGTGCGCTGTAACTAAAGATTGACTCATCTGTATTTTCTGCATTTCTTTTAAAATGAGCACTCAAGCCTGTGTGTGTGTCTAAAAACATCGTAAATTCATCAGTCTCTTTCTAATTTTACTTTTCCTAGCAAAAAAACTTGGAAGAGGATAGGATCTTTCTATAAATACATCAGGAGACTAAACGCCAGGGAGGGGAAAAGCAGCTCAAGTCAAGGACCACGTTTAGCACAAGAACAAGCATTATATAAACTGGTCATGTTTTTAGGCTGGAAGGAGGGAGGGCTCATTATTCATCAGAGCAACGAAGTTCTGGAACAGCTTTTCATTTTGTGTATCAGCAATAAAAAGCAAACTACTTGTAACTGGCATTCGATCAGTGTGTGGAAGCGATAATGTGGCATAGATGATTATGATGGATGGGGCTTGGATTTGATACCTCGGGATGTGCTTTCTGTGTTGGTTACTATTTCATTACATGAAATACTTGGTTTCCACTACAAGGGCTGCTTCTGAAATAGTAAAGGATGGGGTAGGGAGGTAGGAAAGAAGGTATTTCCTTAAAAATCTAGTACCATTTGTATGTATTAAACCATTTGATCTTGCACTCTTGATTCTGAAGTGATGGTGGATGACTTTCTTACTTTGTAAGTATATATATATATGTTTTTTTTAACAAGTTCAATTTAAAGAACAAAAGTCTGCAGATTTGGCTTGCACTCAGTAGAATTTGTTCAAGTTGCCTGCTTTCAGATTTCATGTGCAGGAAAACTGTGCATGGGAAATGCATTACCTGTGTTACATGGATGGTCAGATCTGCTGAATTATTGGTAAAATCCCACTGAGAATGGACCTAGGATGAGGCATGAGGCTGCAGTGCTTTCCAGAGCAGCCTCGTGGGAACAGCTCTGCAAGATGCAGCAGTGACCTGCGCTTCTGCTGCCTTCCCTTGGATGGCTTCACAGATCTTCTCTTCCAGAACTTGTCCCTCAGAAGTATTGCTGAGGAGGGAGCTGTAACTGTTCCTTCTCCTCTGAACCTGGGGGTCTTGGTATCCTTCTGAAATTCCCTTGGGATGGAGGCTGCCAGCCTTGCATGGCTTTACATATGCAGTAGATCCCATCAGATCCAGCAATCCCGTGTGTGCGGAAGCAGGGAATCCAGCACAACACATCCCCGCTCCTGGAGCGAAGGCAGAGCGTGACAAGAGCAAAGGCAACACTTGAATATTGGAATCCCAATTTCTAGAGAATCCACGGGGCTTGTGGACAGCAAATCCATCCAGCAGGTTGGGCTTTGGGAAGCAAGGCATGTGCTGTCCCACCTCTGTCCACCCTCAGGGCACTGTAATTTAAACAGATTTTCAGGACATCTACCTAGGGACCAGCCAGTTTTTCCCTCTGTTTTAAATAGGTGAGAAGCAAAGTGTCTAGGGAGAAAAAGCCCCTCAATCTGTCACGCTGCACGTGGGTGAATGCACTATGGGACAAACTCAGCTGCTATAAATCAGCTTCGCTTTATTGATATGCTTATAGCAGTTCATACCAGCTGAGATCCTCTTTCCCCCACATGTACACGGTAATTGTGTGACTCACAGTAGAGACAGGATTCGGTTTTTGAAATGTTTTCCTTCTGGTGCTTCCATTCAACCAACCTGACTTTTTGCATAAGTTGTATTTTGCCAAGAACAGTTTACTATTAGTAAATGCATTTCTTTTGAGCTCCTCCTGCGGTTTTGCAAGCATGAAGTTGCAAAGAGCAGGTATGATCTTTGTGGATATGATTTTTGTGGATTTTATACTGGGTCTGTCATGGTAGAATGGGACCCCATGGCTTTTGCTGTCACAATCCAAATATATATATATATATATATATATATAAAATCTGACTTTTTTGATCATTTTTTGAGATATTTGCCATCTCCGTTCAAACTTTCTTAGACTGATAACTAGGCCAAGAGTACAAAAACTAGATTGTAAACCAAGAAAAAAGTTTTATCTATGTAGGAACTTACAGTGAAAGTCACAAAGACTTCAAACCCAGCAAACATCTTGTCCCTTCAGAGCGAAAGGCCATTGAAGAACCCTCTTTTGGGTGCTCTTCCCCAACGTGCTGCCATTTCAGTGTCATTCTCCGTGCAGCCTACGTTGTTTTGACATCTGTGGGTGCAGCACTTACCAAAAAAAGTCCTGAGCACTCCAGTTTTAGGAGACCTACATAAAATAGCAGTTGGAGGAAGAAGGTGTTACCTATCTAAAAATAGTGCCTTTTGACTGTGTGCCAATTAATGGCATTTGTTCAGAGAAATCATCTATAGAAAAAAAGTTGATGAACAGGATTTTGTGAAAGTTGACACTATTTTCACCTGGTTTATTTGTCCAGTTCATACTTGTGTGATTTTTTTTTTCTTTTTTTAATTCTTTTGTACCTCTGACACGCTGAACTCTGTATATATGTGCATTTTGTGTATAATTCCTTCTCATGAAACATAAGAACTCAAATGCTTTATTTGCTTAAGAGCATATTTTTAAATTCATACACCAAATCCATCATTTAAAAAAACTTTTTTTAAAATTATTATTATTTTTGAAATAACTTTGCAGACTAACCAGCTTTACAGTATTCCAGGAATTGAGAGTTTTCTTCTCACTGTTCCGAGCAGTCTTTGCAGTGCTGCTCAGGTCAATTAGTGCTGTGTAGCCCCTTGCATCAGCTCTCTGAAGCGTGTCCTGATATTAAGTGCTGAAGCCTTCTAGAAAATCAGCTGTAGAAACAGAATCCCAGACCCACAGAGTGGCTGAGGTTGGAAGGGATCCCTAGGGCTCCCCCAGCGCAGCCCCTGCTCCAGCAGGGACACCCAGAGCACGGGGCACCCGGGCGCATCCAGGCGCCTTGGGAAGATCCAGAGCAGGAGCCTCCCTGGGTTCTCCCAGGTTCTCCCTGGTGGTGCCACTTCACCCGCCTCTGGTTTGATTTTAGGGCGCTGACAAATGCCAATGTTCTGTTTTGCGCAGGCTGCGAGGCTCGGCTGGAGGAGGGAGCAGCTGAACTTCCCCTGTATGGTGCGGCAGGAAGGCGCGGGGCTCGGCATCGCCCTGCGACCCGGCGGTGAGTTTTGGGATTCCTCTGCTACCAGAGGTGGGCTCGGAAAAATCCACGGAGCCCATTGACCTCCCTCATCAATCACCTCAGGCTCTATATTGCCGTACTCGTCCTCTTGTTCTCTCTGTGAGAAGAGGCTGCTGAGGCTCCTCGCTTGCACCTGCAGCTTGTCCCGTTTCTACAAGGCACTTCTGAAGCCATTCGAGGTGTCTGTACGTGAACGGTGCTCTCTGGAGTTTGCTCTTACCTGAAGTGACTTTGCCCAGCTCTGCGATACAGCGAGTTCCAGGCGTGATGCCATCGGTGCAGAGCAGCTCCAAGAGAATCCGTGATGGATTTGGGGCACTTAGTGCAGCCAATAATTGGGAGTTCATATTTCTTCTTGATCTTCCCATGCTCGGCAGTCATCTTAATGAAATCCAGGGCACATTTTGAGCAACTATGTGTATCTTTAGTAACATCTAACTTGCGAAAAAATAAACTAGAGATGATGATTTAAAGGCTTTCCTTTTAAAGCTGCTGCTGTGATTCCGATAGGAAAAAGAAATCCCTCTATGATGCAGTCACACGTGGCCTTACTGTAAAATTGACGTGCTCTTAAATAATTAAAAAGGGAGATACTTTAATTTTGAAAAAGGATGCTGTAGGAAGGAGGTTAGAGGAAGCTTTTAGTCAGCTCTAAGGTTAGATTTATTGATCTAATGATCAATCCCATTCTCTTTCCTGAATTTAAAGCTAATGGGAGACTGTGGTCAGAGATGAGTGGCTTTTAGTTAAGGTTTTTGACTCTTATAAATAATACAACAAATGTCCTAGTAAGTAATAAGAAATAAGATACTCACTCATTCTTTTTAAATAGAACAAATGTGGCAAACAAGACTCAGCTGTAATTTTTGAAGTCATTTATTAGACAAATTGCTCTTCTCTGCTTCTTTTACAAGAAAGACATAAACCATTATATTATTTATTCATGAATCATAGCCATTAAGATGATAAATCAAATTATCAGCTTCCTGTCTCTCTTCAATTTTAATCATTTTTTATAGTTCATGTAGTATAAAGACAACTTCCTTCCTATGAAACACGAGACCTTCTGAGACCTTTTTATTGTAAACGTACATTTCCTTCCCATTTTTAAGTATATCCTAGTGATTTTCTCTGTCAATTTTATCTCTAATAAAAATGCAATAAGGAACTTGTACATTGCTTCAATATAGCAAAGTTAGCTATGAAGTAAGTGATTTTTACTAACCTCTGAAATATGTAGGACTAGAAAATGCCGGTTAAAAAGGAGTTTTTCCCACCCCTAAATGTGTTCAGAGCAATATCAAGTTTAATAGAGAGTAATTTTGACATAAGCTCACATATTAATGGTAGGGACTTTCTAATACGGTGTATTATGAGCTCTGCAATGGTGTCATTTCATATATCTGTATGAATCTATACTATATATATATATATTTATATACAAAATTTATATATAAAATAATGTAATTGCACTAATCTGGGGTATTTTCTGAGGAAGAGGCTTTATTTTGTCCTTTGTAGCAGCTATGTGATTGTGTGTCTAGGTCACCCCATCAATATATAAATATATAATATATACTTATAATATATATTTATAATATATTATATATTATATATGATATATATTATATATCATATATATATAACTTATTTAATATATATAATATATATAATTTATTTATATATAAAATATATTATGCATATATTATATATAATTAATATATATATTAAATATAATATATACTTATATATTAAATATATAAGTATATTTTTATATATATATATATACAAAATTTGCTATGTACACTCTTCTGGTACATTTTTTCCTCTTCCCATAAGGTGGGAGAGGTAACGTTCTTTGGTCGAAGGGACCATTTTCCCCACCCTTTCCTTACTTCCCTGCTGCCTGTTTGTCTGGGCGTCTAAAACCCGGCTTTGCGGCTGCAGGCCGAGGTGCCCGTGGCGCGGCTGGCCACGCTGCCCATTCAGAACTGCGTGTGCATCGATTTCCACGCGAGGCAGCGGCAGCCGCCGGGCTTTGCGGCTCCGCTGCCCTGTTAAACGCCACGCTCCGGAAGCAGGGAGGAGGTCAGAGCCACCGCGGCTGCAGGAGGAGCCTCTCCAGCACTGGAAATACTCATCCGTGCAGTGTAAAAATCAATACCTGTTTACTCAACTTTATGAATAATAGAGTTTGAGACGTAAATATATCATGTATAGGTATAAAATCTATAGTGCGGGGATGAAACAAGTTGCAATAACTTCCCAACTGCCTATAGCCATTTAATAATCCCCTGGGAATGCGGCTGCGAGACATGATCTGAGTGAAGCGTGTCCTCAAGCCACCCTCATTGCAGCAACCTTCGTGCCGGGATCCAGGAATTCCCTTGGATATCCACATTATTTCCTTGCTGGGAAGGGTCTCTTGAGCGGGGGTCTGTATTTGGGACTAATCACAGGAACATCTGGCTCCACGAACATAGCTCCTGGTGTTGTCATCACATATTGGCAGTATAATTAAACCCTATAGCACGTTGATTAGCTAAAATGTAAGTGCTGGGAATTGCCTTTCTGAGCAAGAATCCCTCTCCCTGGAGGCTGTCAGAGGCATCCAGCAGAACAGGCAGCAGCATCGCGGCTTCCCACCCTGGCGCTGCTGCCGCCTGCAAAGAGGAGCCTTTCAGAATCAGCAAACGGCTGCCTGCTCGTCTCCTTCATTAAGGCTGGTGTGATTCGTGTGTGCCAAAACGATGCTGCAGCAAAAACTCCACGCTCAGATTTCCTGCCGTAACGCTCCGGCGTGAAGCACTGCTGGAAAGCAGCAAGCAGAGAAGGGTTTGAACCCAGCCTAGAGGCCTGTGGCCATCTGGGACCGGTTCCATCTTGTTTTCCTTCCTTTCTCTCTAATTCCTTTTGGGCGCTGGAATTCTTACTCACTAAAGCCTTATTTTCACTCACTGGAAAAGCTGAGGTTCATTGCCAAGCCTTTTCTTCCTGCGGGTCGGATGGAGTGCATGGCAATCCCTCGCTTGCGCTAATCCGGGGTATTTTCCAAGGAAGAGGCTGGATTTTGTCCTTTGTAGCAGCTACGTGATTGTGTTTCTAGGTCATGTCATTATATGTAGTCACGTGAGGTTACAATTTGGACGAAACACCCAGGAAGGGACTTGATATTTGATGCTGTTATGAATAGAAAGTTGTGTTATCAAATTTTGGTTCCAATTAAAAAAATTGGATTAGCTCTTAGGCTGAGACCTTCAGTGGTATTTTTAGTGTACAACTAATGAACCCCTGAAAATAGAGAGTATAATGAAAATACAGTGATTGGTTCTGCTGGAATGGTTGGGAAAATACATTAGCGGATCAGAAAGGGCAATAAATCTTCTGTCACAACCTTCCTCATTAAAGTAGATAATTTGAAATTGCCTCTAGTGTATTAAACAGTTCATTATTTTGTAGGGGAGCAACACAGGAGACAAAAGAGTAGTGTTCCTTTAATTGATATCCAAAGCCGGGAAAAAAAAGATCAAACAAATTTAGCTGGAAAAAAATCACTCTGAGCACTGGATGTGTCACTTCAGAGCGTGCTCAGAGCCATCCAGAACTCCATGCCCCAACCTAGGGGAGCAGGCCCTGGAAAAGAGGTCGCTGCAGGGGGCAGGGAGAGGAGGAAACAGCTCTGCTAAATTTGATATAATAATTTTCTGCACTGTTGCAGATCTAGATACTTTCAGTTTGTGGATATATTTTTTTTTCTGATTATTTTAGCACATTTATATGATCAGCCCCCCAAAACTCAATTTATTTGTATTATTGGATTCCAGAGGCAGGCGATGCTTCAAGCAGTGCCGGGTGCTTCATCCCGAAGGGAAGGCGCCTGTGCGGGGACACAAAGCACAACCTCAGCGGCAATTGCAGCAACAAGGAGGGACAGGAGGGACCCGGGGTGGCAGCCGGACCAGGGCAGGAATCCACTCGCAGGGCACAACAGGGACCGTCCTCTGCGTGGCTGAGTGTGACCACCCGTCAGGCAGAACAGGAAATCAGGAAATCTCCACCTTTGTGTTCTTGGCAAGGAATATCACCTCGGAACTCTGCAGCCTTACCAGGAATTCCCAGAAATTCCTCATCTCTCAGGAAACTTTCAGGCTGGCAGTCGGAGGCCAAGGGATGGGCTTTGCTTTTCCATATCTTTACATCAAAAGTGCTGGCATGAGACTAGAGGCTGCTTGAGCTCTGACCACCACCAGGCAATGCAGGGCTCATGGGTGGGATGTTCTTCAGTCCTTTTTATGCTTTGTTTTATATTGGAGAGCCAAATTATACCTTGATGTGATGCTGCTGCTTCGGTACCTTGTACGCAGGTCATCTCGGTCCCAAGTCCAAAGAGAGGGCAGATGTGAAGGGGAAATAGGAGTGTTTTGGTGGGCAAGGACATTGTAATGGTGGCACCGAGTGGGAAAGGCTGAGTTTAAGTAGTTAGATGAGGGAGTTGCCAGGAGCACTTTCTAAGGCAGCTTCCTTACTGCCCCAGGACTCAGTACTAGTGCCTCTAGTCTTCTGTTAATTTACTAAGAACACGTGCAGTGATTAACATGAGCCAAAAAGCCCTTCATTTTTAAGCAAATGCCTCTTCCTTAGTCCTCTCCTCCAAGCAAGACCAAAAACCCCTCTGATGTATGAGCAGGAGCAGGAGCCTGAGCCTGAGCAGTGCTTCCCTTCTGCTGGATATCCCATCCCGACAGGATCTTCTACCAGCACAGTAAGAGCAGGGTACAAATTACCGGAGCGGGTGGCAAATCTGGGCCTAGGCAAAAGACCAGCCAAGGAATAAAAGGATCCTTTCTTTTACATGAGCCACAGGGCGTGTGTTTAGTTCTTTGACTTCATTCCTCAGTTAAGAGCAAAAGCAGGAAGCAGATAATCCCCAGTGAGGTCCCATGTACCCCTTTATTTTGTTTCCAGGCAGCCAGGAGTCTTCACAGGGAAGGGAAAGAGAAGGATGGAGGTGACCTAAAGGGAAGCAAGAGGAAGGCAGAGAGACCAGGGAACCTGGGGCACCTGTTTCCAAGCCAGTTGTTCTGCCCCTGCTCTTTAACACACCGTCCTTCCTCCTGCAAGCTCTATTCTGAATTTCTTTGACTCCTACACTCTGTAACCCAATAGCCTTCTAGAAAGCACATTTTTGGAGCCCCACTTAGTGGTGTTCGGCCATGCTAGGGTATAAATCATTTCAGATAAATTCTGGAATGAATTCTGTCCAGCATTGCACCCCTCACCGGTCTGCTACATCAGAGTGGGTATTATTAATAATGATAGCCTTATACAGCTTTTTTTTTTTATTTTTTGAATTATGTGCTAAATGGTTGTATGCAGATATTTTGACAGTCCAAACATGATGGCATTTCTCAGTTTCTCATAGCAGGGAGGGCTACTGCAAGTCATCGACCTTGAAAGTCAGTGAATAAGAAAGATGAGATCATTACAAATAGAAACTTAATTTGTGCATGTCATTTAGTATTAATATTTGAAGAAAATACGTTTTAGCAGGCATGTAAAACGTACTTTGTCTAAAAGAAGACTAATTCCCAGCACAACTACAGCTCTGGCTGAGAAGGAAAGAGCCCATTCATTTTTACTGCGCTTTAGCATAATGGTTTTGGAGCCTGACCCTGGGATCCCTCCTACCTACTTGTTCTTTGAAATGATTTGTGTGATCAGGAGCTATTCATATGTTTAAATAGCATTGGGCTTGTTTTCCTACCTCCTTTCATTAAACCTGAGCTTCCAATAGTGGAGCTGGGGGAAGGCCTCCTGTTTAGGGAGTTGGTTCTTTCTGCTATTTTGGCAGCACATTTTGTTGGTTTATTTTTTCCAGAATGTGTTTAGCTAAAGTAGTGCTGAGGAAGGGAGTGTGACGTGTTCCGATTGAGACTGGTTTTCTCAGGTCGGCAACTGGCCCGGACTCCACGGCTCCGGGCTGAGATGTTGTTCACATCCCGTATTTGTGTCGCAACAGACACCGCTGCCTCGGTGCTTGAGACGTGCAGAACTGAAACAGGGGGATGCTCCTTGTCCCCAAGAATTTCAACTCTTCAGCATAAAACAGGAAGCAATACATTAATGCAGTGAGAGGGAGAAGGGGAATCTGAGGGACTCCTGTCCCGCAAGTCTGGGGCTGCATCTTGGGATGTGCTGCCTAAAGACAGGAATTTCCTGGAGGAGGAAGCGCTGCCAGGCTGAGCAGAGGCCGCGGGTCTGGGAAGGGAGGCAGCTGCAAGCGGAGGCTGCTGGAGGCTGATTTTTAGTGCCCGTTCTGCTGACCGGCCTCGGGCCCAGCCTGGGAGCACGAAATAACAAGGCAGTTACGTCCTCGGGTTCCTGGGATGTTGCGAGAGTCGAGCCCGGGCTGTTTTGCAATGCACTTTATCACAAGAGCCTTTACCTTTCGAAAATGATGATATATTAGGAGTATTTCTGCTAATTGATTAAGACATATTCACCCCTTGGCAGGGAAAAAAGCTCACCCTGGGGATTCTAAACCGCCTTTTTCGGGCAATATAATAAGCACGTAGAGGAGGAGCAGCTCCTAGTGCGAGCCACACAATGTGCAACGCTCCTGCGTGCAGCCGGAGCTCCAGCAAAGCCGAGAGGACCCAGGACCTGCAGCCAAGCCTGCCCCAGCCTTTGTGACTCTAGGGCAGCCTCTTGCTCTCTCCAGGCTTCCAAATCCACCACGGGACTATTAGGCAGGCTGTGAAAACCCGGCTTTGCTAAGCTCCAACCAAACTCCTCGAGCAGAATTTCTGCAGCTTTGGAGAAGCAGATCGATACAAAGGTGAAGATTAATGGAGCAGTGAATTAAGTGGTACCGACTGCTCACCCATTAAGGTGAGGAGTGTATTTAGTGGTTCAGATATTTGATTTTTCAAGAAGAAAATACAGTGCTGGATTAACAATTTTTTGTTATCCTTCTTTGCCCAGATCTCCTGCTTCAGTGAGAATTAGACAGCATAATTTATAAAACAAGCCCGTCATCCAGACTCAACTAGGCTGACACCTTCTCATCTCAACCTAGTATAATAAGCCTTGAAATCAATGAGGAAGCTTTGATTCAGGCTTACTCCAAACCCTCCGTTATCTCAGTTCCAATTTATCACTGAAATGTCTGTAATTTTCCCCAGGGAGACTTTCTAGTATTCAAAAAGCTACTACTAGCCATCATTTCTTCCTATTTTCATAAAATAGAAGAACGGAACATTATACTAATTGCCTCAAGAGTCCAAAGAACAGAGATTTCCATGGAATTTTCTGAATTTATTATCATTACTAAGGATACAACTAGATAAAAAAGGAAAAAAAAAAAAAAAAAGATTAAAACGTTCCAGTGTTTATGTTTCTTTTTAAATGACCCTTACTAGGAATGAGCCCGACTTCAGTTAATTGTACTTTAAAGGAGCTCATGCAGACATAAAGAATATTTAAGTCTACCTTATTTACAGGAATCGTTCATACTTTGGGGCTTAATGCTTTGGCAAATGCATTTGACCTAAAATATCACCAAAGAAGTGTATTTGTGGTGTGTTTCTTAGTTAGGAATTCTTTCCCAGGCTAATCTGTTTTCCGGCTGTACTCTTCCAGCAGGCTGATGGAAAAATAAGACCCAAAGAAGGAAGCGGATTCTTAATAGTGGTCATGAAAACTGCTTTCTTCTCATGGCATTAGCAACTAAAAGACACCAATTCAACCAAGCACTGCAGCTATTTGCTGAATCAGGGGCTGGAAGCTGGGGAGGAGGAGGAATGGCATGGCTGCTATTCCCACAGATTTTTCTCAAAACACTGAGTGAATACAAGCTGATGTGACAAGATTTTCCCTTGTTGAAGTTGCAGAGATGAGATTTGTGCTGTTTGAGGTGTTTTAGGTAGTTCAAAGCTGACGATTCAATTGCAACCATCAAGTTCCTGCCTTAAACAGGGGAGGGAAAGGTCGGATTCAAATCTTACTCCTTTTTCTGCACTGTTTTTTTTTTCATTCTAACTCCATCCTGTGCATTTTTCCTGGTAAATCTCTTATCCATTTCTCTCTAGTCCATTGCCATCAGGGACATATTTCCAAAACTAACTTTCAGGTGACTGTTGGAGAAAATTAAATTATTAAAATAAAACGTCTGGAGGATGCTGGGTCAGGTGGTTGGCTTTGGAGGGAGGTGTAACCCGTGCTGCACAGCCCCTTTATACTGAATATTCGTGTTAAGAATTCATTACACACCTCTCAGTAGCACCTTTGTGGTAGCAGTAACTTGCAGGTCCTTCAGGAGCCCAAACGACCCTGGTTTGCATCATTCCCTGAATTACTACAAGCCATTTGACTGCAAATGTGGTCTGTGGCACCCATCAGTGGATCGTTGACCTTAGCAGTATGGCTGCACCATCCATATACATCTGAAGCAGAGACAGGAGTAAGTTGGTATCGAGCAATTAATTTCTCACGTAAAAATGCATACATCACTGGCTGTGCAAAGCGGAGATCTCAACGGCCCTCAGAGGGTTTGCAGAGGAAATATATCTTGCTTGACCGAGAGAAGTGGGGGGGAACAGAAGCTCTCTGTACTCAGGTGTTGTGGATGAACAAGTAGATCCCAACTATGCTGCACACAAGGGTGAAATGAGACAAAACTACGGCTACAAATGGAGCCACGGAGCAACGATGAAGGAAGTGGCTGAGGGAGATTTAACCACCCGTGCACACTCTTCCTGCACCGAGCTGCTCGTGTGACTGCAGAACAGAACCACAGAATCATTAAGGTTGGAAGGGACCCCTAGGGATCCCCCAGCGCAGCCCCTGCTCCAGCAGGGACACCCGGAGCACGGGGCAC
>JAVCKT010007315.1:0-20370 GCA_032273925.1 Rhynchotus rufescens
ATTGACTTCCCACTTTTAGAGCCAATCCTCATCTGTTACTGCAAAGCAGATCACAAGCCAGCAAAAATATGAGGACTTGTCTATATGAAATAATTGCTTATTCTCTAGAGTTGCCTCTTTATTTGATTTAAGTATGATGTGGATCCAGGGTTCCACCTTGACTGTGTACAAAGTAAAAGGTCAAATACTGTGTAAATTAATACTGCTTTCTAGAAAAAAAAATAAAGATTGGAATTTGCCTTTAATTAAATGATGAGAGTTTGGCCAGAGACTAGAGGGACAGTGTTTGGTTAGAATAGCGCTCTAGTGGGAAACATTCGAGCTGCAAGACTTTATATAAAACGGGGTTTGCATCTGCTGTCATGCAACGTGCCACATTTTAGGACTCAAAAAGGACTTAAATAAAACATTGGTGTTGTCTTCCCTTACTAAAAACCACGCCGTGGTATGCTGCAGTACTAAGACATAGTGAAAACAAGGAAATTAAGTTAAAAATATATTTATCCTTTCTAGAGGCGGGATTGATTTATGAGGTTAGCATGCAGTTACGACCTAAACACAACCTGTATTTACCATTTCCTATGTGAGATGTAACTACAAGGAAAATGCTGCCGTTTGCATACAACTCCACAGAAAGTACACTTATTATGCAAAAATGAAGACCTGAGAATGCTGATGAAAATCTACGAGCCATTTATCACACAATGACCTGAAAGGAATATATATATTTTAAAAAATCTCTTTTATATGCAAATGTTTAAGCTGTTTGCGTTTAATCACCAATTTTTTTCCCCGGGACCCATGCGTGTGCATGTGCTGCGGTACCCCAGAAAACAATCTTCCCCACCTCCTCCTTACAAAATACCCGTTTTGTCAATGGTTGCTGGGGGAACAGGAGGGAGAGAAAATTAATCTCTCTATTTTACTCACCTGTGAGACTATCCATAAAGCCCATTTTGCCTGCCCACCTGCTGATTACGGCAGTAATATCTGCTCTGCACGGCCGCAGCGCTCGTCCTCTCTCAACAAGACAAACTCCGAGGATAATTGATTTCTCTGATGGATTTTTCTAATGAATATCTATTGCTCCTCTAGTTGCTCAAGTACTCACTTACTGATGTTTGTGTCCCAACAAATATAAATCGTGTTCATTTACTACCCAGCTTTACAACCAGCTATTAGGTGGGCGAAAGCAGCATGGGAGGAAAGCCATGGATGTCCCTGCGCTTAGGGATGTCACAAGCGGAGCCTTGGGCCGTCCTTCCCACCCCTGCTCGGGGAGCAAAATCCTCTGCCCTGCTTTGGCAAAAAGTGCCAGGAGTACGGGCTGCAAATCAGACTTTAACCAACAAAACAGAATCCAAAGAGCTGCTTTCCAGGGACCACAGAGGTTTCAAAAATATACATTACTGCAACAAGAATTAATATCCACTGGGCCTGGCTTACAGACACAGACTTGCAGCAAAATCTGAATTTAAAATTTGTTTTTGAAGCAAGGATTTATCTTATGGAGAAGCTCATGGATGAGATGGAGAAACACTGGGCATCCATATTTGGAGCCAGATCTGGGTCCCTAGTTGCAATGAATTAATTCATTAATAACTGGCTTGATAGCAGCAAAGATAATACTACTTAGAGAAGAACTACTGTGAGAAGAACGGTTTACATTTACAAACATATGCTCCAGATGGCCTCTTATGGGTAGACTGAATTTAAAGCGAAGGACCAGATTGGATTTGTTTTAAAGAATTTGAAAATTTGTATACTTATAATGGGCCTTTTTGCCGGAATTACTGCTCACGAGGCACGCTCAGGAAAACCAAATGCAACCTCATGGAAACCTGGCCGCTTCCTTTAAGAGTTGTGGTGTTTGGAGCCTTGGGCCCAGGAGTCCGGGGCTCCACGTGTGTCCAGGGCTCTCCTTCACTCGCAGGGCACCCCACATTCCCACTGGAACTAGGGAAACCAAGACCCTAAATTCCATGGAGGTCACATTTACAGAAGAGCACTCACAAACATACATTAACTATTTTCATCATTTAAATGTACATATAGAAAAAAAATATGGAAGTACTCTGGTTTTCATTACTTTTTTTTTCCATTACTTTTCATTACTTTCATTACTTTCTACTGTCTAGAGTTTTAAGAGACTGCTAAACTCAACTGGTTTTCAACATTACTCTTCTTAATCAGGCTCTCCAGAACATTAATGAAAATGCACTTATGCCTGCTAGTTAATTAGAAAATTCTTGAAACATATGCCACTTAATCAAAAAACGGAAAAATTCTCATCCTTATTTAACAAAGCCATAATTTAAATGTAACCTATGAAAGACTAGAGGACACCTAAACCTAACATGACAGAAGAAACTGTTGACTGTAGCCTGACCATGAGAGCTGACGGATATTGAGTCACATTTACTGGGTTTAGGAGTCAAATTCTCAAACTTACAAGTAACTAATAATAACCGTCTAACCATCCAAGTTCTGCGGAATACCATGGATAAAATCCTTCTGACTACTTGGAAGACATCTACAGATTGTATCTAAAAGACAACGCGGGACATTTTCTCTGTGCTTGTGTAGCAGCGTGATTCCATTTTCATCAAGGGAAAAAGGAGCTTCAAGGTTCTTACTAACGATTCCCAAATCCATCTTTAAAAAGCAAGGATGCTAGAAAACCCAGAAGGATATTCAGATCCGGGGAATGGTTCGGGTTTCCTGACGTCCCACCGGGTGCAGTCGCGCTCGTGTTTAGGAAGCCGATAGAGGGCGGCTGATTCCCGGCGATGGGAAAAGGCTGTTCCCGCTGAAACCCCTGGCAAAAACCGTTGCCATCAGCAGAATCAAAATCCACAGCAAATCTTTTCACCTGGAATCCATAATGGAGATATTGGAGTCTAAAGAGGCCACAAAAAGATCAGAACTTTGCTTTTGAAACCAGAACATAAATTTTCAAATAAAAGCAGAGAATGTTTGAAGTACAGGGAGAAAAACACCTGAAAATCCAATGAGGTGACTATTCCTAACTGCACAACTCAAAGCAGTCTGGCTAAAACTCTTCAAATTTTCCCAAGATGCAAAATCTTTGCATCCCTGCTATCCATGCAACTCCGTGAATCTGCCAGCTGTGAGTTTGCAAAATAGTTCTCCTCCCTTTTGGGACTAATCCATAATTCTGACTACATTTGCCATAGATCTACAATGAATGCTAGCTATACTTATTAGGTGCAAAGACATGCAATTACCACTTGTTCTGAATTTAAATATTAGCTTTATATATCTGGTAGAAGTTTTTTTTTTTTTTAATTTAAAGAGTGATCTTTCTGACTGCTGGAAAGTTTACCAAGTTTTTTTGGTAAAAAGCATGTGGAAACACTGGAAACACATTTCACCCTTCTTGTATCCCAAAGGGAAGGTTTAACATCTGAGAGGCTGTTAGCAAACCCAGGGATTCTCCCTTGCTGCCCTCGTAATACGGCACGTGTTTCCAGGCTACACTGCAACACAGGAAACAGCTGACTCAAAAATAACATGAATTATATAAGGATTAGAAGCCCTGATAACTTTTAATTAGCCTATAAATCACAGCTGACTACAGGGCTGCTGATTTATGCACTCCTCAAGTGAAAAGCAGTAAATAAAATTCGACAAGGCAGAATATACCTCTCATTGCAGAAGAGGAATCTACCCAGTCACCTTCCATCAATACAGAGAAATCCTCTTGTCTCTCGTTTTTCTGCTGGTGGCCATGGCCAAAAACACACACATTTATAATACACAGATAGATATTGGTGATCTGTGATGATAAATAAGGAAAGATTAGCCACATCTGTGCATGCAGCCCTAGACTGCAGGGCTTCATGTTAACATCAGAGGCCCCTGAGGCTTCCTGCCTGCAGGGAGGTCACTCATGGCCCGGGGACACCAGCCTCCACTGCTGCACTCCACGTCTTTCTATCTTTCCCAAATGCCTCTTTTTCTTTCTATCTTTCTCAAATGCCTCTTTTTACTTTTTTTTTCTTTCTTTTAGTAGACAAGCAGTTTTTTTCTTCCTTTCCCAGCTAATTTTCTTGAATGAAAATTCAAGAACAAGAGGAAAGAATAAAATCCTTTGCTGGGACTATTAATAAGGAGAGCCCCTATCTTACTTCCTCTATCACAGTCTCCCAGAGAGGGTTATTTGCAACCGTTGTCTTGGTTTGCCTGCTAAAACAGACATTTCAGGAGACAGGGAGAGCCCAACGCAGCTGTATGCTGCAGATAGACTTAATTTCCTCTTTCTTTCCCCAAACCCACCTGTATGTGACTAGAATGAATTTCAACCTCTGGAAAACACCCCTTGCACACAAGGCAAGTCCGTGACAGGGCTGTTAGATGTGACAGACTCTCCGATAGCTGTAATTGGGCCTTGATTTCCAAAATCACAGAGTGGTTCAAGTTCCAGCTAGCAACCTGGTAGTGCTGCTGATGCTGAGGCTGTCACCGAAGGGAGATGCAAAATTCAGGCTTCCTTCCAGCTCGTTCCAAGCGCCCGTTCGGCCGGGCGCGAAGCCCAGCGCGCCGCGGGCAGTCGCGTGCCGAGATACCAAGGGGAGCACAGAAGGTCATTTTCACTTCTATTCTGCCGTCTTGGAGGAGGAAACCAATTAAACGACATAAAAAGGAAATAAAATCCACTCCTGGATCTATCAATCAGCTCTACTGCATAAAACAAAGCGAACAGAGCAAATGATACCGGTGTAATTTCTGGGAAATGGCCACCAGAAATGTCGGCACCAGGAAAAATATTAACACTTGTTAAGTATTAATCAATGATAACTGCTGCGCGTGGAACAACACAGCAAGATTAAATGCTTTAAAAAAGCAAGACCTGGGTTATTTTAAGGATCATAATGCAAGAAGTGTCTGAGCGTTACCCAGGGGCCTTGACAGATGAGTAAACGTCTCATGCATCTTCACGTCCCCTCTCCCTGTTGGCACGACAGCTTCATTACAAATTATCCCCCCTTCATAAAGGAGAGTCAGGAACTGCAAAATCACCCGCGTGGTGCTGGGCGCCCTGCTCGGGACACCCTGGCTGCATTCACGGCCAGCAGGCCAGTCAGACCACCTTTAAGAATTGACTCCCCTACGAATAAAACCATCCAGCTCAATTTAAGGGACTTTCAACCAAAGGTGCGCATAGGCTGCTGAGTATCAGAAGATGTCACATCTTCCTTCCCAAAGACAGTGGTGTCCATCAGGGAAAGGATCTCATTTACCAGGCAAGCCGGTGTCCTGCATGGCTCAGGATGGAGCCTCCAGAAAGCAGATCCAGAGCCCAAGCACCTTAATTTGCTCCTTGTTTAATATCTTGCCAATACCTTGCTGCAATCAGGCTTCAAAAAGCGCAGAAATCGTTACATGGCAGGTCCCAGGTCGCTGCAAATTACTGTAATTAATTTTATTACTTGATTTAGAATCTATTTCAGGTGGAATTTCCACATTCGCGTCTTCTCTCAGAGCAAACATTGCTGTATAACCACCATGATAATATTTTGCAAAGTTATTCTGTACACAGAAAAATAATAAAAGAGAGTGCAGGAAAGGAAAACATGCTAAAATCTTCCCCTAGCTTGCCAAAAGCAAGAAATGTGATAGCTCTCTGTTTAATTCTCTGTTTCCCAAGCCTGAGTCACACGTGACAAGGTGTATAAAGAGCCAAGTAGCTGCATTTTTCACATCTTGTCATCTGAAAAGATAAAGTCACATCAGTGTTTTGATTTTGAAATATTCTTGGTTTGTTCAAACTAAATCAGAACCTATTTTTTTAAGTCATTAGGCAGCATTTCGCTTCCATAATGGCTGTGATTACAAAGTGGAGAAGAAATTCCCCCTACAGAAACTTCACAGAGGAGAAATGGAAAACTTTCGGAAAGAGGGAAAGGGGGAAGAAGCCCCCGATGAAGCTGCTGCCATGGAAGAGCGAAGGCATCCATCCTTGGAGCCCTCTGCTCCCGCAGCGAAGACGAGCTCGGTCTCGGCGTCAGCCCCTGTCACGCTGATTTATGACACGGGGTGGACGCCGCTTCTCCAACACAACATCCCATCCACACGAGACTCAGCACACGCCGAACCTCTCCCCTTCAAAACCCATCACCTGAGCCAATTTATCTGCAGCTCCTAAGGGGAAATGACAATATCCTGTCCACTGGGTGCCCAACCTGCTACGGCCCATTTTCCATTTAATTCCACTTCTGCTGCACAGAAATAAACAGGACCAAGCACTCTGGGTATACTTCCCATCTTTCACTATGATTTTTTTCCAAGTACGATACCATTCAAATGTTAATTCTATTCTTCAGCAACAAAACCAGGAACCCCATATTTGAATCAGAAATGACTACCAAGACGTTTCAAGTCAAGAGAGATTTAAATGTGTCACTTCCTTGTACAGCAAGAAATTTGGTCTGGAAACATCTTTTATTAAGAGCTTGCTATGGACTTTAGCAGGCAGAAAAATGTAGTTAAACCAGTAAAGCACAAGGCTGTTAATTTTTGTGGATTTTAATGTAGATTTTTTCACAGTAATTCCTAAGCAGTGGATTGGCACGGTGTATTTAACATCTCTAAGTGCAAGTGCATTCTCACAAGCACAGAAAACAGCTTGACACCGCATGCTAATACGTGCTCCTCCAACTGGGAGGTGTGAAAGGGCTACACAGAACACAAAGCAAAGCAAGAATACTTTCCAAAATGTTTCTGCGCTCTTCAGTGCTGGCAAGGATGGAGCTTTTCGTAAGTAGTCATTGTTAAAGTATGGCTATATAACATGTGTACTCAATAGAAAACTTGCAGGAGAAACGAAAATCCAGTGTGGATAACTAATCAGGCTGAATACAGCTTCAACAAACGCTGGGAACTAGGGTGCACAATTCAGATTTGCAGGATATGGCTGTACCTTTCTATCTGGCAAGTGAAGTATTGCACACTTCTTTCTGGAGACCTTTCAGATATTTTCTTTAGGAAAATGGGATAGTAATCCCACTATACAGACTTGGCTTTGATACCTTGCACATTTAATTTTTGAAATTTTGTTTATATTTGATATTAAATTACTGTTTGATACCAAGCACTTTCAGCCATAGCAAGGAAATGTTAAGAACACTAGATTTTTTAATCACTATTTTGAGGCTCCTATCATTTCTATGATATTGTAAAAATGCACTAAAATCAGTGGGCAAACATGTTCTGTATTGCAGTTCTTTACTTTTACTCTGAGTGGGAGGAAGACAGAGATTCAGAAGGTAAAGCTGAGAGTAAGGATGGGACCTTTGTTTCCAGAAGTGCAATGTCAGTAGAGAGAGCTAGAGTAACACGAGGTGAACCATCGTCCAGAGGGATCTCACAGTGGATGTTACTGATAAACTAGCACAAGCCTAGGCTCAAAAATAAATTCCAGACATTTCCCATCAGTGAAAGCATGAGATTTCACGGGCAACTTCAAAGTGCAGTGACTTTTCTGACCATGAGAATTCAAGTTTTGACAAAGTGATTTAATCAGGAGCTATTTATAGCTAACATATTGTTGATTATATTCTTGAAGAACAGTTTCTAATATGGAAAGGGAAGGGATCTCCATGCAAAGACACCCAGGAATTGGATGTGAGTCTAATTCACCGACAGTAACTCAAGACCTGAGGCTCCCACCTCTAGCACAGGAACCCAACAGGTTCTAACACATTTCATACACACAAACATATGTGTGCCTATAAAACATGTGTTTGTGCAAAGGAAGAGCATCATTGAGCATGCAAATAAATCCTTTTATAGTCAGCCACACTCAAAATTAAGAAAATAAATACTTAATCTTAATATCTATCTTAAATACTTAATCTTAATATCTATTTTAATCTTAAAATCTTAATAATTTTCTAGTCAGATAGGAGACAGACAGATAAATGAAAGTGCTTGCAGATATTTCTTCCTCAGCAGGTATGGACTGGAATATAAGATCAAGGAAAGAAAATGAGAGAAATGTAGCAGTTAGCTGTTGCTTCTCCAGAAACTTTATTGGGTATGAAATTATTGCTCTTTCTGAGGGCACTTACCTACTTAAATAAAAAGATGAAGTTTTGGTGCAGCATGTTGTGATAAAACCTGTGATATTACCCTGCTTTAGGCAGCGCTCTCGTCAGTGTCACGGTATTGCAGGATCATAGAATAAGACCTGTGAGATGTGAGCCAGGAACTGCCTTGTGAAGCTGCCTCTGAATGTGAATAGGTCTACACGGTACCGTGCTATTTATCTAATGTATTTTTAAGTAATTAAAGTGCATAAGGCCCAGGAAACATCTTAATAAATGGCTTTTTCTGGGCAGACCTTCCCTAGCATAACTGGTTAGAAAGAGAAAAATAACCCACACCCTTCCTCCTGACACCTAGGCCAAGTCCAGCTTTATGTGGCACAAGATAGCAATTTCTACAATTAACATTAGTATTCAAGCCCAGTCAATCTTTCACATTCTACCCGTGAGTTTTCAAAGCCTATAATTTTGTCTGATTTTTCACTTTTGAAATGAAATTTGACACATTCAGTGCTCATCAAAAAAAAACCTGTTTTCTCTGAAGCATGAGTAGAACTAAACCAGTCGTTTTCTGTGAAAAGATTACCAGAAATTCATACATCTTCACGCTTGCTTCCCAGATATTTGCTTTGTAACGGTACCACTCTCCTCCAATTCCCTTTTTTTTTTTTAAATTTTGAATGAGATTTCAGGGAAAAGTCTTTCTTCTTCTGTATTTCTTATATTTTGATGTGAGCTGTCATTTCTAGAGTGAACATCTGAAAATGTCATTAACAATAAGATGTTTATTTTAAAGGATGCAGTAAGTCTAAATTTCAAATGCCTTGGATTTTTTCCTGCTCTGCCTGCCTTTACAAATGCTCTTTAAAAAATATGTGCTTAAAAATATACTGTATATAGGAAGGGAATAAACTATTTGCTGTGATGTTTGTCCTTTATCAGGACTGGGTCAGAGAGAGAAGGGAAGGGAGGAGAAGGAGGAAAAGTCTTGACAAGAATATATATTAGAGCAATCAATAAATAGACAATCCTTGGAATTCATGAGTCTTTAAAATAAGACGCATTTTCTTGTAGTAATCCTGAAAACCTATAAAAGAATATTCACATAATAAAACTCTATAACTCATATTTAACCTTTCATCACGCAGAACTACCTATTAAATAGCTTAGCAGCTGCATGCTGTGTAAGTGCATTGAAGTAAGAGCAAAAAGAGAAAAATGGAAGTGCCACCCCTCTCTCAACACCCGAGTGGCTGCTCAGGAGCGATCCCACCCCTGCATAAGCCCTACTCAGCTGCCACTTCCAGCACCCAGTGCCTTTAATAGAGGTGCCCAAAAAAACGGAGTTAGTGCTAACTCGTGAGCAATTTTCATGCGGAGGGGCAAGACAAAAGCATTGCAATATATTGCACGGAATCGAGGTTAAAATACTGGTGCTTCCCTCCCAAAGTAATGTAATTTGCCATGGAGAAATAATATAAAGGAAGGTAAAGGCTCATACAGCTGTATCAAAACAAATGATTGTATTAGAATACCATGTGCAAACCACCTATGCAAGCTGTTCCTGCAGTTAAACTGGTATGGAAAAGCTGGCAGGGCTCAACGTATTCCAGTGACACTGGGGAGAGGAACAACTAACTGCATCAGGGCAGAGTTCACCCCCTGCATCCAGCCTGTGGGAGCCCAGAAGGCAGGAGGCATTTGGGAATGGGAAAGGGGGCTTCCATACACGACAGTCCATATGGAAAGGGATCCCTCTATTCAGCCCACTCATCTTGGGCATTTCCTCCATGGAGTGCAGCAAGAGGACAGGTTATTATCACAGGATAGAATTAAATTCCTTGCCAATATAGGTACTTTAATATAGTTGCTGCTTCAGAAAGAGAGGCAATTTACACAAGCAAAACCATTTATTTGACCAGTATAAATAATTTGAATCACACAAACGGTATCATAAAAGACTCTCTTCCTAGAATTAATCAGTGCCATGCAGTTTGCTTGTGTATTCAGGACAGAACTTTTTAGCATAAAGTACCTATATTGGCAAGGCCCTGGAAATGAAGGGAAGCAGTAAGAGAGAATTGCTGCAAAGCGTTTTAAGTTCCACCTTCTGTACCTAAATTTATGTCAAATCTCTGAAAGGTTTTCCAGAAAAAAAAAAAAAGGAATTTAGCAAACACCTTTCAAAAAAGAGTTAAAAGATGATTTGACTTAAAATGAGAAAAAGACACAAAGTGATAAAGGGTCTAATTGTAATGAGTGGAAGAATGGATAGTTCTCCAAAGTAATTAAGATACAAGACCCAAGTACAAACAAGATTGAGTTATATAATATTAGAGAAATAATATGGAGATAATAAGCTAAATCTACTGGATCCTAGAAGATTATTTTTGGTTCTAAGTTATTTTATGTTTTTATCAACTACATAAAACACAATATAACATACACACAAAAAAAATTGGCAAAAGAATAATCTTAGCACTTTAAGTGCTAAGAAGTGCTAAGTGCTAAGAAGTCCAAGTGCTAAGAAGCATATGGAGAGCCAAAGAAGAGAAAGAAACACTTACAGACGTACACAGTGAGAGTAACCAGAAACACTGTATTCCACTGACTGGATCTAGGGCCAATTACCTTTACCTTGAATAGAACAAATCCCAAGGTTTCCCTTCTATGTGGGGAGCAGGAGGGCAGCAGGGAAAGGGACCCGTCTGATGACCTGCTCCTGTTCCCCTGGGTTACTGTGTGAAGTCCAATGCGAGATTTCAGAAAATTTGCAAAATGTTTTCTTCTTGTCCTAAAAGCCCAAAGCTCTGAAGTATCCAGGATTCAGTGAGTCCTACGAATCTAAATTGGAAAGAGGTAATCCATTCTGTCATAAAAGAACTATAAATAGTTTCTATCCTTAAAAAAAAAAAAAAAATCCTCCCCCAAACTAGACCTTACTGCAGTTCTAAAGTGTCACTCCTAAAGCCCACAATAGGAAGCCCTGTAATGAATGCAGTAGGTTTTAGATCAAGCCTTGTGTTCCTGCAAAGGAGGCGGAAAGCACTAAGCACATTTATATTAATAAAAGCCACAGCGTTTTGCAAGGACCGCGCACTGATAAACCTTACAAAGAAGTAATTTCCCGCGTTAAACACTTTCTTTCCTTTAGCATCTTGTGAAAGGGTTGGGAAATTAGCAAATATAATACGTGTGGGAATAAGCAGCACCGTGTAGCAATAAGTTTACTTTTAATAGAAGTAGTCTGCTGTGTCTACGGGTAACAAACCCCAGTATCTTTTCATTACAAAAGGGCTTATTGTTGCCATATGACTTACTGTGGGATTTCATTTCGCTCCTTCGGTGATCTGCCTGATCTATTAGGAAAAGCGCTGAGCTATGGCCAACACACACTCCACTGCAGTTTCACATTTTCCTGGTCCCTGCTGCTTTTAAGTCGGGCTGCCGTCTATGAATTTCGAATAGTAATAAGCAATAAAAGGAACTTAACAGCTTCCTCAAAGGAAAAAAAGAAACGGTGAGGAAAATTAAGCAGCTTCAGAATCGGGTGTTGGAAGTGGTCCTGCATCCCTGGACGCGGCTGTTGCGGAGCAGTTGCAAGGTAGATAACGGGGCTGCCAGCTCAAACACCTGCAAGCCATTACTCCAAACTGTGTATAACAACCAGTAAAGTCCTTTTATATGTATTCTACAGCAGAGTTTCATACATATATTCAACATAAATAAATGCATATATATATAAACATAAATACATATATACGAAGTTCCTGTGCATGACATTTGCTGTCCTGTCATCAGCTCATTTTGATATAAGCAGCACAGGCAAAACAAAGCAGTACTTCATCTATGTTAATTAGAGTGTAGAATTAGGCAGTAAACACAGAAAACCACTATTAGTTTTGTAGAAATACATATAGGATTGTTTAAGTATGTGTTGATTTTTTCTTTAGAGTAACAATTTAAAGATTATTTTACTCTGATGAGACACTTCAGTGTTGAATATACAGCGATTAATGTTGGAGGGAATATGTGCCTGGTGCTATTTTAGTCAATGTATATTTAATGAGTGTTCTTGCAGCAACTACGGTCTGAGGCAGAGATAAAGATTTTTTAAAATATCCCAAGACATTTGAGTTTTCAGATGTTTATACTCCATTGAGGGGGGATTATTTGTCAGTGCCCTGGGAAAGCAAAAAAATCTATCTTATCTAAGAAACAGAGTGTTTCAGGTCAAATTTTGCTGTTACACAAGCATTTTCCTCTCAATGCTCCAGAAGTTCTAGGACTGCCTACAAAACTCTTTGCTACAAAGGGAGGTCCCAGAGGTCACCTGTATTGAAGACTAAAGCAGGCAATTAAATCCTACAAACCCAGCTTGCCAGCAAAATATGTTCTAATGTCAGTCTCTAAAGCTCAAATTTTGGCCATACAAACAATGGAGAAGTCAAGAAACATCATGGTCCAAACGGGACACTTCAGTAGTACCGGGATGATAAATGCTCTGAAATTGATGCCCTTTTATCGCAGTTTTGTATAATCCATGGGACACTAACACGTAGTCAGCTTGGGTTTGAGATTTTATACTGCAATAATAAAAATAGCAAGCATGGCTCATAAGAAGGACTGATTTAAGTAACAGGCAAAGTATGGGCTGTGGGCGCTAGACTGAAGGGATATGGCACTCAGAGGAGCAGTCAATGTGCTCTGCTTCCACTTCATCCAGGTTTCATCCAGGCACAGGTTTCTGGTGCCATTTATGAGCACTTCACACGGGCCACACCACTGACTGAACCTGCCAGAGCCTGACCATGATACCAACAGAGGCATCCAACAATTTGCTAGCAGTACTGAATGATTTTGGCATGATTTTTTTCTGGAACAAACGAAAAGCGGTGTCCTTGTTATATTCTGCTTATATATTACGTACAAAATGTTCATTCTTTGTACAACATGCTATATTTTCTGGGGGGGAAAAAAGTGCTCTCCTCCTTATATTCTGTTATGGGAATTTCTATCTGAAATAGGTTAATTTCATGTGCATGTGCATTTGTAATAATACACACTGAAAAACTGTCTGGCAGTCATGCAATCGTTCCTCTGAACAGCTATCAAGACTTCAAAAGATTTCAAACAGTAATATAGAACTCTATCTTTTAAAATACTCACAAAAAGGTCTTTAAAGACATAATGAAAACATTTAAATCAGATCATTCTAAGGTATGTGAATGGACATGAAAATGTTCAAATAATAACCATAACTTTCTCTTGGAAGAATATCAACATTAAACTGAACGAGCTACTTTCACAATTATTATTGTATTTTTCATAACTTCCCCAGCACTGGGCCTTGTGGCTACACGTGGAGGTACAACAGGCACTGTGGGGTCTCCTGCCTACCTAAGACCGCTCACCTGGTTCTTGAGGTCCAGCTTTGGGCAGGGTCGGCCTCCGTTGTAGGGCTTCTCCTTGAGCCACCGCGAGCGGGTGCTCACTCCCAGCCCGCAGGACGAGCTGCAGGGCGCCCAGCTGGACCAGTCGCTCAGCTTGCAGTCAAACGGGCACGGCACCGTGCAGGATTCTTCAATGTAACCTAGGGCAAAAAAGCAAGAAAGATGTTTCAATCAAAGTCTTCTGCTTCTCTTTGTCCTCTTCTGTCCTCTAATGTCTCGCTGCAAAGGGTATAATCAGCATACAAGGATTACTTTTTCAAGGAGAAAAGATCTTGTGGTCAGGCAGTGCTTTCCTGACACCAGATTACCACATAACTTGTAAAGAATAGCAGTGACTGAAACTAATTTCCTATTGGTTTAGGTCAATGATCTTTTCAAAGGACATCATAAAAACCAAGGCAAAGGACACGCCAACAAAAAGCAAGTGCTGTGAAACTGGTCACAGCCACTAGGTGGTAATTACTGTCCCTACAAGAATCTGCCCAGAACAAATCCTGGTGGCAGGTCACACTGACAGCCCCAGCAGGGAACGGAGGAGCCTGGGCCTGGCAAGGCCTTCCCACAGGAGCCCGAGCGGCTCCAAGCACTGGGCTGCTCCGAGCTGCTCCCGTGCGGGAGCTCTCCTTGGAAAAGCCAGTGAGGCTCTTTGGCCTCTCCCGTGTTTCGCATTACGGAGCTTCACAACTGTTTTGCCTACCACAGGTTTCAAAAATAACTAAAACCTTGCCTTGGAATCCGAGTAGCAGAGATCTGCAGGAGCCAATATCCTATTGGTTTAACACCCTACATACAGGGAGGCCAGCGTAAAAGAACAATTCCTCCATACTGGGATGTCCCCCCCGCAGCAGGACTGGGAACTGGTGGGTGGAAGAGGCATTTTCCATAGCCCAACACTTCCCATTCCCACTTCCCACATGCAGAAGGGGAAAGGAGAGGGTGCCCAAAACACACAGGGCATCTCTGATATGGACAACAACGCGCAATAGTTCCCGTGCCCACCTACTTACTATGTTACGCTCATTCTCCTTGTGTTTCTATTACCTGGTTGTCATGTCTGTACGTACTACTTTGATTTAAAAAAAAAAAGAGAGATTTCATGTTAGACCATGAAAGTCACTGGCTGCTAAGTTCCGCCTTCATTACAAAAGGCTTAGGCCCTCTGACAGCTCTGATAATTATGATCATGGAAATAACTGGATTTCATCCCTACCAAATTTTTGATATTTCTCATTTTTATGACCTCTCCTTCTAGTTAGTTTTCATCCCACTTACACTCCCTATACATTCCTTACCTACAGAATACCAAATTAGCTAATGCTGTTAGGCTTTTCAGAAGGATTCCCCCACACTCTGTTGAGGTGACGCTCACAGCAGCCACGAAAGCCAGAAGCAGCTTCCTTCCCAAACGCACTGACAAGGGCCCCGAGCCGCCGGGAAAGACCAAAGCCGAGACGTTGTTCCGGCCGGGAGCTGATCTTTGCAAGGCTGCAGCATCCCACCCAGCCTGGCCAGCACCGCGCCGTGCGGCAGCGCTGCCTCCCTCGGCCTGCACCATGGAGGCCTTTTCAGGGAAGCTTTCGGACTCACTTCAGCACTCTCCCCTGGGAAACTATCCTCCTCCTGCAAATATAACAAGTCATGAAGCTGGGTTTGTGAGCAGTGGCTTGAAAAACGTGCTCGAAACAACAGCAATTCCTCCTTGGGGTACACAACGCTCTTTTTCTCCTCTGCTTGGTGCCAGGATGTGGTTCCTTTTTCTTTTACAGCAGCCACCCAGGAGTCTGGCAGCTACAATAACTTTTCCACAGTAACGCACGCCGTAGCTCTTCCCTAAAGTTATATAACTAACCCCATACGCTCCGCTCTGTTTTCCTTTGCTACCTCGTATTTCTCTGCACTGAGCTGCCTTTTCATCTGCAGCTCTAAAGCCACTGGAATTAGATCTCCTAGTTATTGCCTACCCAGTGCTCTACAGTGGTGTTTACACTTCTGGAGATATTTCACCTTTGCATTTTTTGTATTCTTATCTAAACGAGATTACACACATGTGCACCCATATACACATATTTTAAAATATTTTCCAAAATGAAACTTTGAATATCCCACTAAAATTCTGTTCCAGCTGCTTAGGTTGCCACTCAAAGCAATCTGCAATACATTATGATAAGTAAAAGAAGTTTTCTCATGATAGATTTATGAGCAGCAGTTCTCAGGCAGTTCTCCAAAGAGTTCTGTTCCACCACCATATGAAATATCATTTTTCCCTGGGCTGTGTGACAGCCTAGGTAATTAACTCTCAGCAGAAAGAAAGCAAGCGCCTTGTTACAAAGCAGAATTAGACAGAGAGGTTATCAACTCATCAGCAAAGGTAGAACAGGATAAGCCTTTTGGCAGCGCAAGACCTACATCTATAATAAAAAAGAAATATAAAGAAGAAAGGAAAGAAAGAGGAAAGGACAGTTATTTTTATATATATATGTTTATATATAAACAAAACTGCAGAGAGCTGTTCTACCTCATCCCAGGAAAGTGCTGTGGGGATCCCCCCAGCAAACCACAGAATTTCTGCAGACTTCCTGGTGCGAAGAGGCCAGCTTATTCTCATTTGAGTTTCCTCACCCACATTTATAAATTATATTATTTATAAATAAATAATGGCTGGCTAGTAGAGCAACAAATTACATTACTATCCAAAAGAAACAAATTCCCTATACTGAACAATGCTACAGAATTAAAATGGGAAGTTAACTTCCTTGCAAGCTCTTCTTGCAAGCTGCCATTATTTGCTCCATTAACCTCTTGAGGTTAATCCTCTGCCAAGAACCCCACGATCAAAGATTTTATTCAATAAAAAATTTCCTGCAAAAATCTTTATGTGACCAATCATCTCCGCTCAGATGTATAATGTCTTTATGGATATTAGGCAAATCTAGTAAATAATGTTGTACTCGGCTGCTTCCCAATCCTTGCTCTGCCTGTGAGAACAGGATTTTTTTCTGTTTTTCTCTGTAGGAGCCAAGCAATGTTTGTCAGTGGGTGGAAAGAGCCCAGTTTGGATATCCACAATAATCCTAGTACTGGCATTCCTACAAAACTCGTAATGTTTGATAGGCAATGGTGCATAATAAAGAAAAATGAATAACAAGGTAAATATGCTATTAAACCCAGATATTAATTAAGTTAAGCCTTACACTCAGGCTATTACCAGAAGCAAAACAATAAAACACAATAACTAGTGGAAACCAGAGAAATACCATTGACCACAACAAGAACAGCAACAAATGGAATAAAAACTCAGCAGAAATGCATTACTTATTTCCACTCATCTTGGCAGTTCTAACTCAAGCCTGTGTTTATTCATCTGCTTTTGTCCGTGTCCTCCTTAGGCAGCTCACTGATCCATCCCATCCCTCTTTCCTCCCCTCTGCAGAATCTGGTACCAACATTTTTGGTGAGATGTCACCACCTTCCATGGAGAAATCCCTCTCCTTTCCCCAAGCCTGCTCAGCCTGTTTCCTATGTGATTTTACATTAATTCTCAAAGCCTCCTTTAACATCTTTTATTTTTATTCCTTAAAATCTCAAATATCGCTAAACCAAAGCTCATCTATTTCAGCAACAATAGATGGGAAGATCTCTGTACTACTCGAATCAACAGCAAGTTCTGCAAGGTCACCGAGCTAGAGCAGTGAATGCAGATGTCACAGGAACACCAAGGCACGGAATATTTAGGTTGGCACTTTCAATCATACTATAGGGAATAGCCCCAAGCTGGCAGTGAAGAACTGACCTGGATGATCAAGTACGATTTTTGTAAGGATAAGTCTCCTATGACTGAGACATTGCCAAAAGACGGGATGAACAAAGGCACTCCCCTGGGCTGCCCTGCAGACTTCCCTATCATTTATTCATGAAGCTCAACCTGCCTGTTGTTCTGCGAGCCACAGACGCAGCCGCTTCCCCGGGGCGACTCTCCCGAACACCGAGCGCACCGCGCGGATGGGGAAGGCGCCCATACATGAGGCAGCAGCTCTTCCTCTCATCCTACTTTTCCACGCAGCACCGAGAGGCAGCTTTAGGAAGCAGTGTGAGGATGATGAGGGTTTAGTGGGTGTGCGAGGCAGAGGGCTCGGGCAGGTAGCACAGCCCATGGACCGAGGACGGACTGCAGGGCAGGTGGGGAGTTCTGGGGAGTTTCTTTGCAGGAGTAGGACGCAGACGCCTGGCAAAGCCCACTGGGGTCTCCAAGGTCCTTCCACATCCCCAAGGGATCGTGGTGGGAGAAGCAGGCAGTTAACAGGCTTCCAACTTGGTGCAAGGCGTTGACCCCCTCCCGCTGGCTGCGCTTCCAAACGGCAAATCCGAGCGGAGCGCGGTGCGCACGGCGCTGCGAGAGCAGGGCAGGCGGCTGCCTTAGAAGCAGTTTGAAAATGGAAACAGATGCACTTCTAATTGAATTGGCTTTAAGCTCATTTGTAGCCACTCTAGTGAGTTTCATCATTTCAATTAACCCATGTCTAGCAGCTCTACCCTTCTTTGTAAACCTTGAGGTGCTTCATAAAATTCAAGGTCGTAGCTATGGAAGGGACAATTCGACGTGTCACTCCAACTGACACTGGTAATAACACAACTAATTCCCCTCGGAGGCCACAGGATAAAACAGATCCCCCTTTAACAAGTCGAGAAGGGAGCACCAGAACCAATGCTGCTGCCCAAGAGCCATTTCTTAATTACACAGCTCAAATGTAGGAGGGGAAAAAAGATTGATTCTTTTTGCAATTACTAATCACATTCATTTGGTAGCTAAGTGTGAAGTACACAGAGCAGCCCTGGTAAATCTGTGCAGTCCTGGAAGTCTAACAGCTCTGACCCCATTGCTGAGTCCAAGAGTCTGAAGGTTGCCAGCAACATCAACTGCATCTGAAAACAGTCCAACATTGCCACGGAACAAATGCTTACCCCCCTTTTTTTTTTCTTTCCTCTAATATGCAGTGATTTGAGCTGTTTTATGCATTATTAGCTTGCCAGCTGGGGAACTGAAGAGATAATATAATGAATATAATTAACAAACACCAACCAAATAAAAAAAAAAATAACAAAATACTTTCTATGTCAAATATTTTGCAAAGCTCCAGTAATGGACCACCTTACTTAAACTATTCCTGCTTGCTTTTGCTCTCACTATGTTGTAGGAAACCAATTAGAGATTAAATAGACCAAAGAGAACTTGTAAAAAAATGCGCATAAGTTTAACCCATCGTTACTGCTAATGAAATTCATCCAAAGGTTGCTTTTACTGTTCAGTTTCAGAGCCTTTCTAAATCCTGTCGAGGCAGTTAGGTTGATGCTGACTTTGCATTATCAGTCCTGATTTCTTTTGATTTTGCATCACAGTTTTCTTCCTTAAAGAAACTGCAAGTTTACATCTAATGTTGGCTTGAATGCAAAGCATCATAGATAACGGATTTAATCTTTTAACTAAACACTGAAATCTCCCTCAATTAGCGAATTCCATGTAATACCTCGTGCAACAAACTGAGAAGCAAGACTCTTCTGAGAGGAAATACATGGGACTTTACACTGCTCTTCCTTCTCACCTGGAGCTTCTCATGCAAACAGAAACTTCTCCTTCCACCACATGAATCTGGGCTCCACAACCCAGGGCACCCGCGGAAATCGGTCCCTTCTCTGGGAGGTCCTTCCCCAGGGGAATGGATGGGCCAGCTCCTCATGTGTGATTAAGTGCCTGATGTATTAAGAAAGTCTGCTCTAATCGTAGGATGTTTTAGATGGTCTTCACTGGACCTGCCAGCCACAAGTGACCACCTCTACTCTAGAGGACAAAACCATGATGAAATCACAGCAGCTTCTCCACTGAAAAGTCATTTTTCCTTACTCAAATATAAAAAGTCATCTGCTGGGATCTGGCATCTGCTGGGATCAACATCAATTAGGATAGCACCTCAACTGTATGTTTTCCTATATATTCTGCTGCTCATCACCCTGAAACCGGGAAAATCATCCCATTTGTCCAAAAAATTTCTGAGTAGTTCATATTTTCTTTATCATTATCTTCATTCTCTGAGTATTTGGAGAGCAGCTCATCCCACTGCACATTATTAGAGTTGCACTCTTTCTACTTCTAAACAGCTTAGCCTAGATTTTCTTACAAACTACTCAATCCACAGCAAAGAGGATATTGAGAAGAAGACTGGAGGTAATCCTTGCTATTATTATTATATTTATATAATAAAACAAGGCTTCTGCAATATATGGCGAGAACAAAATTAAATTGTCTACAGAACATCCAGCTTCCTCCTTTCTCACACACCTAACATCTCTCTAAAGCCCAATTCCACAGTAGCTGCAAAAATAGATGTACTTTGCAGCATGTTCTGTGCATCAACACAGATTTGGGCTATCTGGACCACACGGGAAGTATCTTCCAGAGCCAAGAGGCCATTGCCAGGAGAAAATTGCCGCCAAATAGCAACCAAAAATACCTCCCCTACCAGTAAATCATACATGCCTTGAAAGTCAATGATTTCAGGCTCTGCTGGAGCACACTCAGAAATGTGATTTCAGGTTGCAGCCCTCCACTGAGGACACCCTTCTGCTGGGTTCGGAGCACACAAAGCCAGGACTGTCAACCCAATGTGCCAGCTCATTTCAGCTGCCAAGTTCCGGGGCTGAGACACGGGCAAGCTGCGCTTGGATGGCTGAACTCCGGTGACCATTGCACATCTAACATCTACATGCAATAAAGACAAGCAAGGAGGCTCATAAGAATGTCAAAAAAAAGTTTAGTTTTCTGTTTTGTGGGTTTTTCTTAACAGAAAAAAAAATGA
>JAVCKT010007316.1:0-17524 GCA_032273925.1 Rhynchotus rufescens
CCTTCCTTCCTTCCTTCCTTCCTTCCTTCCTTCCTTCCTTCCTTCCTTCCTTCCTTCCTTCCTTCCTTCCTTCCTCAAAATTCTTTCATTTTTTTCCAAGCAAAATTCCTTAGAAATCCTGACAAGCTAGTATTGCTCCCTCTAGCAGGAGTACAACCCCTTCTGACTTTGTTAAGTCTGGATTCTTGCCACTCTCCTAAAAAAAAACGAAAGCATTTTCTTTATTATAAAACTTCTGAGGCCATATAATTTAACTTTAGTCTGCGTTCGACCAGGAAAAGAACCAACTTCACACCAAATTCTAACTGCTGCTGATAATTTTCAGTATTAATGCTAATTTGGGTTCTGGTCCTCTATAGGAAGGAAGTGGTATTATTTATGCTTGTCTACAGCGAGCAGGGACTTCCATTTCATGTCCTTCAGCTGATCTTGGAAGGGCTTCATTCAGGGCAAAATGTTCTCAGAACCTTTGGTAGCACGAGCTATTCCGATATAATCTGGAGTGCTTTTGAGTGAAGGAAACTTATGCCTGGTTTAAGGGTGAATGGATCTGCAGGTTTGAACTGAAGAGGCCTATGTGACAGGGTGAGGCAGTGTTACTATGATTTTATTTTCCTTTTCATTGGCTTTAGTAATTTTTAATGTCTGGAAAATTGCTCGTTTTTGTCTCACAATAATTTATGACTTTGATGTGTTTCATTATTGTCATTGCTTGCTCAAGTCTTCTAAATGAAAATGATTTTAAAACAGTTTTTCCGGATTCTGGAATAATAGCTGGGAGGCCTAATATCTGTAATAAATTCTTCTCTAAAGCTCTTTGTGGCAGTTCAAGTGTGTTACCTCTTAGGGCTCTGCTATAATGAATAATATCTAGAGCTTTTCATAATAACCTCTATTGAACTATACAAGTTCCTGATGAAATTCCCATCTTTATGTTTGGGAAACCGGGCCCCAGGAAGGGCCCAACGTCAGACAGCAAACTAGCGCAAGAACTACATGTGAAAGACTAATCCTCATTGTCCAGTTCTCTGTCCCTGAAGACCCATTGCCTCCATTAATTGTTGATGATCAAACTTGCATTTTCAAGAGTAATGTTGAGCTGAAGACATTTCCAGTTTGTGTGTGTATATATGTGAGCTTGCAGACTGTGACCAGGAATGATCAAAATCAAAGGAGTTACAGAGATCTCAGTTCCTTCCCAGACTTTTCCTACCACAACTCATCACCACGTTGTCACTGCGATCAGGGGTAGGCCTGGCTGTCTTCTCACACCCCAACTGCACCGTGTTATCCTGAGTTTACATAAGAATGAACAGGAGAGAAAACTCAAGAGTTTGAAGCAAAACAATTGAAGATTTTCTTCTCAGCTAGAAGGAACCCCTTCAGCCAACAAAACCAGGAAGAGCAATACCAGGAACAAGGAGTGCATATGATACATTTTAATTTCGTAATATATTGGCCTGACACAACTATTATTATATAGCATTACTTAGCATCTCTTAAAGAAAAGTCTTTTATTGAGCAGTTACCATTCAGACAGGTAATTAGCAACTGTTAAATATGACTAACCAAATCATTATTTTTAACTAAAAAATAGGCGCCTACATTCTTAAGTGTAAGACAATTTTTATAAGCTATACATGACCAAGGAATATTTTACAACAAATCTTAAGATACAAAAAATGCTAATCAAAATTTAAAATGTCTGTAGTTGCAGTCCTATAAATGTTCTTGAAAATAAAATGAATACCTTATAACTAGATAGGTGATGCAATGGTGCCAATGGGAAGAAAAATGGTTTGGAGGATGAGCTGCCTGCAAGGCCTCAGGGAGGATGCAAGTCGTCTAGTGGGCAGGAGGGAGACTGGCCCATTCCTAAGGCCTCCTTAGGTCTGGTAACTGCTTTGGGCCGCAGTCCATGCCACAAGTGCTGTAAAAAGGAAGAGCAGAAAGTGTTTCAAAAAGTTCACTTGTGATAGAGCAAGTAAAAAGAAATGTTGCTGATGCGACATTCAACTTTACATTCATGTAAAAGGTTAGTTAAATAGGAGAGCTTCTTTGCATAGAATTAAAGGATGCTTCTTGATGGGCCCGTACTACTACATTTGCTAGCACCTCGCAAAGCAAAGCACCTCGCGGGCTTGGTGAGCGCAGCGTTTGTGGTGTCTGTGGGGAGGCTCTTCCCAAGATCAGTCACTGTGCTTCTTAGTTAACCAAGAACTCCGGCTTGTTCACCTGGTTTCCCTTTAAATTTACACATCTTAAAAATGACTTCAGCGCCAACCCACCAGAGTTGATCCAGGTTCCCTCAAGTCTCATGAAACTTAGCTCATGTTCATCAAGAGCTTCTCTGAGTTGCAAGGCAGTGAGGTGTGAAATGCTTGTGGTTTGGTGATTCACAGGACTCTCACCGTGAGCCTTAATTAATCAGTCTTTGCAAAGAGTTTTGAAATCCTTAGATGAAAGGTTCTGTAACTGCAAAACACTGTTATTACAAGGGCCACCACTTCATTCATGGGGACCTCACTTTCCCATCTTTTTGGTACCATCGCAATAGCTTCCTTTTTATGTTGAAAGGGGCAGAGCTGTGTAAACATGTTCACCAACAAACATTTCTTATGCTGCGGATACAATAGAAACTATACATGACAATCAAGTAAACTTTTCTTACAGCCATTTCTCCCCAAACTGAGATCTTGTCAGACATTAAACAAGGTTGTGCTGGGTCAGCAGGAGGATGGGAAACGAAACAGTGATTATGATTAAGAGGATAAAACCTTCTGAATCCTAGTTCCTCCATAGTGGGGCCTTAATAGTTCATTAGGAATTCTTGGTTAGGAATTAAGGAATTATAAATTATGAACTATCCTTCCATACCACTAGAGCATGAAATAAAGCTGAAAGCTTTTCTCACTGCCAATAAACAATCCCTTAATTCTTTGCACAGCAATATTACTAGTTTAGCACACCACCAAAGCAGTGGCGCAGCTTCACTGAATGCAATGAAATCTGCCCCAGCTGGTGCACAAACTGCATCCTAAACACAGGAGGGGTATGAAGGATGAGATCAGAATTACACTGTGTTTGTCAGATGTAGTTTGCGGTTTCCCCTGCATCAGGTGCTTTCTTTGGCTCTCACGCTCAGAGCTCTCCGTTTCACAGGCAGGTCCTTTTCACCTGCAACTTAGGCTGAAGAGCTTTTCGGTCATCATGTGCATTTCTATTAAAGAGGAAATAAAAAACATGCCCGACTGTTGTGCATTTCAGTGTATGAGTCTTCAGGTGTGTCTCTGATTTCTAGGCATAAAATTTTTGTATCTGTTATAAAATGTCTATCTCTCAGGGAAGGAGAGCAGGAGATAACTGACTCATCCACCATACACAGTCCTATCTAGTAGATGAATTCCCTGAATGGAGGTATTTCTCATACACTATTTACAGAATGCCTTCTACAATCACGAGTGGAATCTGAAGTAGTTACGGTGCTGTTAGTGTTATGTAAATAACTATGTTGTGGGTCTAGGTAGCCAGTGTCAATACTGATAGAACCAGGAATTCAGGTTGAACAGCTGGAGTGTGTCCACTCAAAACTGAGTTTTGGAGTTGACACCCAAGCCCAGATAGAAGGCTTGTGCATTAAAGACTGTGTTTAAATGTGGCTGATGAACATGAAATTGCAGCAGATCTGAGTCCTGGAGGCAGCAAGGGAAGACTATTCATCATGTTAAAAAGAAATGGGAAATGGGAATATTACATAGACAAGAAAGCAATGATGCCTTTCACAAACCTCTATCCATAAACCATCTAAAGCATTACTTCAGAAAACATGTCGTACTCAGTGTTCAAAACTGGTCACTCCAAAATCTATTGCAAATCACTGCAAAGAAAACTCACTCAATAGATCTCACAGTAGGTTTGAACCTCCATCTTCCACAGTATATCCAAGTATCATCCATAATCTTATTTTGCTACTGATACCATCTGCTTATCTTTCCATCTTGGCTTGTTCCCACCTATGTTTATCGTGCACTTCTGAAGATGTCTGCAGGGTTTTGTAAACATAGATTTTGCATACTAAATGTTATCTAAGACTAGCTTAGTTTAGCTGAAGCTATAGTTTGGTTTTTAAGATACTTGTGTAACTGGTTGTACAAAAACTACTCATCTAGTCTGGATGTGTGTTCAAAACCTGGGAAGCAGTGGAGGAAACGCCTGGCGAATCTCTGAGCTTGGGAGAGAGGGAAGAGAGAAAGGAGGCGGCCCACTCAAGAAACTTTAATTTTGGAGCAATGAAGAGTTTGGAATATCCCAAGCCACAATGGCTGCGATTTACTCTTCTTCCCAGATCCCATGCTTGGTTTGGGAATGTCGAAACTGTTACTGCATGGACTTCTGTTCTTTACCTAAACTTGGAACAACATGATCATGTCCTCACTGCACTAGGGCTCACACTTTAATCTTGTTGGCAGAGATCAATACCAGATGAAAAACTTAATTTGTCCCTGAGGAAATCTACTGTATGGAAATTCTGCTGTGTTATTTCCATGCCTGTAAGTTCCTTTAGCTGATTAAAAAAAAAAAAAAAAAAAAATCAGTGCTTTAAATAAAGGGAAAATGAAGGGTTCTCTGTGAGGCAGAATGCTGTTTCCTAATTGCTGACTTTACAAATCAATATTATGTTAAGCCAGTAAGTGTCAACCAGGAAAACTTCAAAAAACCCCACAGACTTTTCCCAAGAAAGGCCCAAAGCTGCTGTGGGTTGGCAGCAGCCCACTCGCTGCAGTGACACAGAACCCGTGCCCGCACACAGCAGAGCAGCCCGGGGCAGAGCGGCGGGCGCGCGACGCCGCTGACTCCGGCGGGGCCAGGAGGCCCTTGTCCCGCCAGGGCTGGCCCGGCAGCAGCAGCAGCGCCTGCTCCAGGGAGCAGCCATCTCCAGGGAGCAGCCGGGAGCAGTTCTCCAGGTCCCCACGCAATCCGAGGGGCCACTGCCTAGGGGCTCGGGACACGGCATGGAAAGAAGGCTGGAGAGACCTGAGGTTTGGGGCCGTTTGTGTGTCTCTGAGCACGAGGAAACTGGAGACAACACAGGCCAGGCCTGAGCAGCTAGTGCAGGCACTGCTATCGAAGCCCAGCCACAGGAGGGATCCCCATTGGATTATAGGTGCATTTTTCCCACGGATGGACCTTAATCCTGGTCAGCTGGAGGGGCACAGGGTGAGGCGGCGGGTGCTGTTTCTGCCTGCGTTGCCCGCGTGGTGCCCGCGTGGCCGTGCCTGCGCGTGCCTGCCCGTGGTGCCCGCGTGGCCGTGCCTGCGCGTGCCTGCCTGTGGTGCCCGCGTGGCTGTGCCTGCCCGTGGTGCCCGCGTGGCTGTGCCTGCGCGTGCCTGCCTGTGGTGCCCGCGTGGCTGTGCCTGCGCGTGCCTGCCCGTGGTGCCCGCGTGGCCGTGCCTGCCCGTGCCTGCCTGTGGTGCCCGCGTGGCAGTGCCTGCCTGTGGTGCCCGCGTGGCTGTGCCTGCCCGTGCCTGCCTGCCGGCCCCGGCGTTCACCCGGCCGGCCCCGCGGCCACGTGGAGCTGCGGCAGCCCGGCCTGCGCCCGCCGCCCCGGCAGCTGCAGCCAGGCCCTCCAGGGAAAGCCTGTTGGGAACAAACGGGGCCAACTGCCTGAAGGAACAGGCATTTCTAACTTGTCGCCATCAAACTGCCTGAATTTTCATGGCAGCACAAGAAAAAAGTGTAGGTGGGAACTTCAGGAAAGAAAAGTCTGGTCATTTTTATAGCAAACTCAATAATTTTGTTTTTCGAGCAGTAGTTTTACTTATTTTTGATACAGAATTACATTTGCAATTTCTGAACAGTGAACTTAGTAAGACTTCCCAGATGCAATAGGGGCAGCTTTGAGTTCGTATCTCTCATAACTTTTGCTTCCATCTAGCGCACTTTGGAATTATTACCTTAGTTTCCTAAAGTTCAGTAAAAAATTAAACTTGATTAATTTAATTAAACAGCGTTGTCCCAAGGCCAAGTAGCTCAAATGTTCATTTTTATTAAACAGTAGTTTCATTCACACTTTCAAATTACACTTTGTTCAAAGGTCTCATGAAAAGAAATTTCTTTTCTTCTCTTGTCCTTCTAAAATAAATGTTGAGAGGATTCTGCCTTCAAAGAGCTCATATAATTTGAGATAGAAATAATCCAAAAGGATTTCCATGGTGATAGGAATATGGTCTAGGTTGCATTTTAAGGAAATGGCATAAAAGCAAATGTTAGAGAAGTTAGATTAATAAGTAATCATATTCACTGACAATAAAATCAAGTGAAATGGGCTAGACATGAACAGAATGCCTAAGTTATTGCCTTAAAATGGGCTAGGATAAGCAGCATTTGGTCAGGTATGTGAGGGTTTCATACTTCAATTTTGGATCAGCCTTTAAAAGAAATCAAAGTAATTATTGTTTGGAAATGGAACAGAGCATATTATTCTATTTAGAAATGGAGGCTCTGTATCAAAAGACCTTAAACAGATGCAAATGCTTGAGAGGTGGAAAGCAGGAGCCTGTGAGGCCACAAAGCTTCAGTAATAAAAGAAAAATAGAGGGTTTTGTTTACTGATCTTGAGTTTTGTTTAGTTGTATGAATTGTGACACACAAATATTTTTATGACTGATTTATTCTCCCTAACAATATGAATGAGCCACTGAATAAAAACAAAGTCCCTTGTGCCTGCAGAAGAAGAGTGATTAAATTATAATCACATTGGATTAATTAATCTATAATATTTGTTCTTTATATGAAAGAGGAAAATCAGCCTTCAACATAAAGGTTATGTACTCATGAGGTCTGTGTCTTAATAAAGCAAAGGCTTTGGGAAAAAGCTTGACAAGCCCCCCAGATATGATATGTTGTAAATGTAGACAGAAGGTTATTACTGATATAAAATACATTCAATGTAATTATCAGCCACAACAAATAATCAGAGAGATGATAATGACTAATTAACATTTTTATATTTCTGTAGTAATGTGTCTAATAGATAAGTGCACAACATTGAATTAATTTATTATGCTATAGCATTTTTGTAATGAAAACTGTATCATCAAAATATCTCTTCAGTGGTAGTGCAAGATATCAGCTTAAATAACTGATAAGGTTTATTCCTTTGTTTTCCTTACCCAGTTGTACTAAAGATCCCTTGAAAGCAAGCAACTAGCAAAAAGACCTATAATGATCTTGAAAGAAAGCCATAACAAAAATACAAAACTTGTAACCTGCTCCTCCTGCACATACACATAAAAAGTGATCATTATTTTCAAGTAGGACCTCTGTTGATACAATAAATTTTCATCTCATTTTTGCTGTTTCATTATTGAGAAATTCTGTCTTTAATTCTTTGCAAATATAAATGCCAGTTACGGCATGTAGGAAATCAATTACTGTGTCAAAATAGGCTGTGTTGTGAATGAGAGAGAAAACTAATGCCTGCAAGATGGAGATTTTAATTACTTAAGCCCAACTATTTATGTATTAGAAAGATATATTTAAAATGTTAAAGGCTGACTATATACCTCCTTTTATTGTATGCACATTACTTTTAAATGGCAGTTTATTTTTAAATTGAATTTTTTTCACCTATGGTTCAAAAACACGTTAGTTTTATCATACTGTGTAGAAGAAGCTAATCTACAAAAATGCCATTTCTGTAACCCTGGAGCTCTGAGCAGGCACAACTTCTGCTTTGAAGCCCACCATGTGATTTTCTTATTTTCTAAGAGTCGAAACTGTAACTAGCCACCTAAAAGCTCCTGAACTGGAGCTTAGCTCAGATTCATAGACTACAGCTCATCTCTAGCGTGATTAATACTGGTTTATTTTACAGTGTACTATTCATGCTAACAATATTGTATTAAGTACCATTTAGTCTGTGTTGAAAAACAAACCCGTTTTTTCCTTCTGAAGTACTTCAGTACCACAGCTGGAAATGAGCTTTTTTGCTGGCTTGTGCAGGCACTTGGAAAAGACAGGGTGTACCCTTAGCGTGTAGGTATAAGTTGCAAGGGGTCCCAAACATAGGTCAGACATGGGTTCCAGCTGGAAGACTGACTTCCAGAGGAGGCTGAGAACTACGTTTGATGGTCACTCTCACTTAAATTTATGTGAAGAAAAGCTCTCTGCACTTCTTTCCGCTGTCTCCTCTGGAAGTCAGTCCAGGTGTAGGAACAGGGACATCAGAATGACTGGGGAGACTCTTGACCCAGGTGCTCACTTTAATCAAGACCCATGATGGTAAGGCCCATTTAAAGAAAGTAATATAGGCTGAGGAGTCTGTAGCTGGAAAAATGTCTCCCTGAAATGGTTAGATGTAAGGATTCCCATCTTTTGGGAACATCTGGTCCTCAGAGGGTCTGCTTAGTTGGTATGCAGAAGCTCTGTTGCCTGCAGTCCTCCTCAGAGTTCCCAGGCTGAATCTATTCATGAACAGCTCCATCAGTTTCTCTTTCTGAGCAATATTTTAGCATTTCTTCTTCTCTTCTATTCTTGTTCTCCAAGGTCTGCTTATTAAATTATTATGCAACTGTGATACTAAATCTTATCTTTTGATTATAATGCACAGAAGAGAGGCAGATAAAACTTAAAGGGAGGGAGGAACCATTCATCTATCAGTGGACTCTGAGAAGCAAGAGAAAGAGGAGGGTGATGCTTTTGATGAATATTTGTAGCTGAGCAAGACAGTGCACTAAATAGCTTTTCTCTTTTCAGTATGGGGACATACCTGTATTTCTAAAAGCAAAAGACTTTTACAAGACTCTAAATGTAATCTAGAAAAAAAAAAGAGAGATACCACTCTGCTTCCAGCAAGTTAGCATTCCCTGCTAGCCAAATTCATCTCCTGTTTATTTTATTGCATGAGATATAGTGCTCAGTTAAGAAAATTTTTGTTCTTATTAGCCCACATAATCAGCAATATCCTAAGGTAGTTTACAGTCATTTGGGGGTCTGTCTTCTACCCTGCTTGTATGCATATATCTGGGAGAGAAGGTTATGAAACAGTATGGCCAAGGTGCACCAACAGCAATGGACAGTTGGAGTCCTCTCAGAGGAGGGAAATTGCTCTTTCATATCTCACTTCTTCAGCAAAGGCTTAGTATCTGCTCTTTAAAGGTTATGCTCTTTCAGCATTTTGCATGCTCAATAATTGAAGGCCAATCTCTTCCTATGCAAAAGGAATTTACATTTCTAATAAAAAGCTCCAGGTTCCTAGAGGTAGATGCCAAAAAAAGCAGATTTTCAGAAGCCAGTCCTTGGGCACTAGTGTCCTTGATAAGGTCTGCTGCTAATTTACCTCCTTTCAGAAGTCTGCTGCTTACCCAGCTAGGGAGGTAATATAGAAATAAGGTTCTTAGCTGAAAAAAAAAAAGTAAGTAATAGAAGAAGAGTCACACACTGACCTCTGTGCCCACATCTATGTGAAATAAGTTTTCTGGACTTGGAAGTCAGATGTCTGAGTCAAGCTGCAGTCATCGTGACTGATCATCCCAGTCTACTCAATTTGCTTTATTGCAAATGGGCTGTGCTAGAGCTATTAGGTCAAAGGACTTCTGGTTGAAAATAAAACCAGATGACCTTTGAAAAAGGAACCTCGCCAATCATTAAACAAGTAAAAAAGAATTACTGCAGTTACCCCAATCTCTTACCCATTCCAAAACAGCTTTCCTCAAACTATTTTCTGCGTTTTTTCATTCTGAAAATTAATAGCTTTGCAGCATGCTTTCTCAGATGAATGACAGACTTTCTAGCCCAAGCACTTAATCTAGTTATCTTTAGTGATCCTGATGTGTTTTATTTTCATTAAAAGTCTGCAGCAAGTAGTTTGTATAGATTTGCACCTACATTCTTTTATTGCTGGAAATCTAATTTTAAAAGCTGTCCTGGGATTCTGCAGAGGTGTTTGTGGAGTTAGATCCTTCACAGGCTTCTGTTTGTGTTATACAAAGCCACGCTCACTGCATGGCACAAAGGGCAGACGATGCTCAGGGGATGCCCGAGAGCAGAGAAGCAGAAGGAGGGCAGCAAGCCAGGACAGGCCCCACTGCAGCCGTTCTTCACCATATGCCTTGGAGTAACCCATGCAGTTTAACTCCACCAAAAAGGACAAAAACTTAGCTGTCTGCCAATCTACAATCCAACCTTAATTCCACCTTTTATATTTGTACCGTTCCAATCTGATTTTGCTCAGTGATCAGGATATCTGAGCACCTCGTGCCAATGTGGAGCAAGTGAGCCCAAGGCTGCACTATTTGTAACAATATCCTTGACACAATTTTCTACTCTTCTCATCTCGGTTTCAGCTGCAGCAAGGCAAGTAACTGCTAATATAGTCCTTCCACATCAAAAGAACAAGCAGAATGTGAAGAGTTATTAGGAAGAGAATAGAGAACAAAACACTGCACATCTTTATACTCTCGTATAGATCTGTGCTCCCACATCTCGAATGCTGTATTCTAGAGAGCATAAAAGCAGAAACTGGAAAAGGTCAAAGAAGGAGAATGAGGAACAAGAAGATAAGGAACATGTTAAACAGACTAGGAAATTCCTACTGGGACATTGGGTCAGCTTAGAATGAGGTTCAATTTTTTTTCAGTGGTGCTGAGGAGGCAGGTACGAGTGATGGCCACTGTCTCTTTGAATTTAAGAACTAAGAAGTATCAATTGCAAATAGCAGGAGGCAGGTTCAGAGAAAGCAGGAGGAGACATCTCTTCACCTCACACACAGTAAAACTGCATAACTTTTTGCCAGGGGATACGGCTGATTGTAATTGTTTATCCAGATTTTAAAAAATGAGTGGCTGAATTCATTGGAGGCTCTTACATCCAAAGACACCAGCTGTGGCTCAGGAAAATGCTGAACTGTAGGCATTTAGAAGGTGGGAGAATATGAGGTGAAATTTCACACATTTTTCCTGCTCTTTTACTCTTCTCTGAAGATCTCCTGTTGGTTTCTTTGCAGATACAAGACATAGGACGGAGAGAGTAAGGCTCTTCCCATGTTCTGTTAAGTGTGGTTTCCTTTTAGTGATCCCGTCCATTTGATCACTCTGTAAAGCTGCAACTTGGATTAGCTGAGATTTTCCAAACAGACAAGAGGTATCTGGATCCTTTAGTGAATATTCCCACTGAGCAACCAGAGAGAGTGCCAAGTGCACAGAAAAGCTAACCAGTACCCCGTTCTACACTCTACGTGCTGGAGCACCCCAAAGTCACAAGTGGGGTAGAACATGGAGCTTCAGCTGCTCACATCCATAGAGAAGGCCGGACTGCGCTCCAGGCCATGCTCCTCAGGGCTGGCCGCCCAAGCAGAGAGAGCTAAAAATGTAGGGAGGCAGAAGGTCTTCACAGACTTTCTCTCTAAAATATCTTCTGACCCCCATCAGCAGGGACCATAATATATATTGGGGATGGTAAAACCTAGTGGTTTTATGCCATAAAGTGCTGAAACTAATATCTTGTCTATGAGGCTGAAGAAAGTTTTAAATAAAGGTAGAATACACAGTACACTGTTAAAAATAATTTCTTTACAGAAGTTTTATTAAGCAAATATTCATTCTCATATTCTTTGCCATAAAGTACTGGTATTAAGAACTTACACCTTTCACCTGCGAGATGATTCTGTTATTTAACTGTACCTGGGAACTTGAAGGACCCAGTGAGATCAGGGACTCATCATCTAGATGCTATACAAATGTTCATTTATTTGTTTTACTTTTAAATATTATTCACATTCACTTATCCAGCCAATGATTCCAAGTACCAAAAATACATTCTTTTGCATTATGTGCTTTCTGACCTTTCAAAATCTTAACAAATATTCTTACAGATTAATATTAACACAGTCTAAAGTGTGTTTGCCTTGAGGCTGCACAAATGCAAAAGTAAAAACCAGGCACTGTCCAAATTTCTTCTGATACAACTATGTGGTAAGAGACAGCAGGTAGGTACAATCAGAAAGGGAGTAAAGCAAAGAGCATGTTTTTGTAAAAATGATCCAGCAGTCTGACTACTGCCTTTTTTTTTTTTTTTTTTGCAACAAAAAGAGTTTTAGAAGAATAATGAGGTATCTCTGTGCAAACTTAGGGTGATCACTTTCCAATTATGCAGAGGCAAAAGAACAAAAAAAAGATCTGGTGGAGAGTTTACAAAGGTTAATGTATCTGTAGGGAGGATGCAGGAGTCTGTGAAAGGCAGTGGCAGGAGTCTGTGAAAGGCTTGAAAAGTGAAGAAGTGCAGCCTGTACATGACTGAGAAAGGAACAGACACAGTCAAAGCACTGGGCTAAAATCTTCCTTTAATAGCATTTTTACTGGTTATAAGCAGAATGCATTTGAATTTTTCCCAAGCCCGAGAAGATGACATTGTGTTATTTGGGAAGTGAGATGCTGGTAACTTGAGTCACATGGAGTGACAGAAAAGTGCCTATTTTAAAGCATCCAAGTTTACACAGACCAGATATCTGGAGATCTAGAGACAGGAGTCAAAAGGAAGCACCAGGCTTATGGTTTGAATTGGATAGGATGGTTTGAATTGCATATGGATGCTCATAGCCATCAAGAAAGAAAGTGAGAGAAAAGCTTGGAAGGAAAGGTGAGCAATTACATTTTTCCCATGCTTTGCATGTTTTGGGTGATATTTAACACTAGAAAATATTGAAGAGGCGGACCAAGACCCTAATTTGAACAGGTAGGACAGGTAGGTCCAGAGAGATGCAGATCAGTGAATTATTAGTATAGAAATGGCATTTGATAGTAATTGGAAAAGTCATCTTTGAATGGACTACATAGGGGTTGATAAGACTGGTGTCATTAGCAGCAGAAGCAAAGATAAGAGCACTTCAGCAAGGGTGAAACATTCAGAGGACTCGGGTGGTAAAAGGCTTTAATTAAAGTCATGATGCAAAGTCTATTCATTTACATTCATCTCACCACTAACGAGGTTTGGATCAGGTCCAAAGAACTAAAACTGAATTTCAAAACATGGAGCAAATAGCAGAATTCAAAGCAGCTGAGGAGGAGGTATGAGTGATATTGAAGCTCCACCTATCTGTAAAGTCACCCTTTCACAATTCAGTTCAGCCTCATGAGGCACAAACACTTAATTTAGTTTGGCTATGCTAAGTGATGCCCAGGCAGCCCCGTCTTTTTGCCTGTTAGGACTCTTAGCAGAAAATACCAGATTAGACCCAAGATTGTGGCTGGGAATCCTTTTAGAATATATTTCCATATCATTGTTGGGAGGCAATCCTGGCACTCAGATAAATAAGACAGATTAGTGCCCTTCTTTTTTCATCCTGGACAATAGATAACAGATAAAATCTGGCAGCTCACCAGACTATTTTATTTTCTGCTAAAATAAACTCAAACAAGTCAAGGTAAAACATGACCCCACTGAACTCAATGGAAATTCTGTCATTAATTGTAGTGAAGGTGTTAGTATGAGACTTAAATAAGATCTTCCATATGAATCATAAGATTTTCCTCTCCCTTCAGTATCTGAACATAAGAGTGTTCATATTATGGGTACAGGGAATAAGGTGAATCATCAAAATTTATCATGACCATCTATGTAGGTTAAAGGGCTTAATCAGTGTGTGATCCATCTGATCCAAAGACTCTTTAGCTGAGAGCCTTTACATTGGGATTTGATGTGTTAGTTTATGTTGTTGACATCACAATATTACTGGCTTTGCTTTATGCTTCGTGAGTCCCCCAACTAGACAAGCCAATGGTTACCATTGGCCAAACAGCACGGTTGGACCCATGGAAATGGGCAAACAGATGCCATGTCGATTGGAGCCATATGAATCCCTTGCATTTACAGATACCACTAGATTTATTCAAACATTTCTTAAATTTGCAATTTGATTTCAGTGTATTAAAGAATTAGCTCCATGACCTGAAACAACCTAATTATAAGTATGGTTAATTTAATTATTTTTGTAAATGATAGCCTTTCTGAATACAAGCAATTTAATTTTATTTCTGTCAATGAGGTAGCGTGTCAAGATGTGAAAATATTTTTCCTTTCCCACTACTTGTTAGTTTGGTGAAAGGGCATATTTACAATATACTGAGGATAGAATATAGGAGTTACAGCTGATCCTGTGCAGCAGTTGTATGAATCATGGGGGAAGATGATCTTAAACATTGGGCCAAGTATCAAGCAACATGACTTCTCTCCCAAGCTACAAGACTGAGTTTACTTTCAGTCTTTGGCTAAATAACTAGAGTCAACATTTTTATGTTCTTGTGCCTACCTGAGGAGTTTGAGTCCATATTTAGGTCTGTAAAATAACATACTGATTTTATCAAAAAGTTGGTGAAACAGGAAACTGCCTACCTGCCAGTTCTTGAATTTGTTTACAAACGAGTTTATGTATGTATGCCTCTATAGCCTTGTTTTAAAAGGAAAAGCACATACATACATGCATATAAATTAGCTTTCTAGCTCACTGTTCTGGAGGAAAACTTTGAAAATGAGGGCTACATTCCAGACTGGCCCAGTTGTGGTTTCCAATCTGGACACATTGCGGGATAAGTAGAAGGCTTTTGCTGCCACAGGTATTGCTGGATAACCCAAATCAGCATTTCCAGGAGGATGCAAAGCAGGAGGAACTGTTGTGGCTTGGCTGGTGTGGCTGCAGGATGTAGGAAGCTGTTCTTGTCCCTTACTTGTCATATTCCTTCCAGACCTCACTGCTGCCGTTCCTTTCAGCTCGCCACTGGACCCAGCGTGTGTCGTGTGGCCATTGCTCACATGCAGGATTTGACAGGTCCTACAGAAGCTGACGGAATGTGTAGGATAATAAGATAGAAAACAGATCAAAAGGACCTCCCCTAGTACTGCTAGTCTCATGGCTTTCTTTACAGGGACTTACGAGGCAGGACTCATAAGTTTATAAGTTCTCCGAGGCAGGAAAAGGAAGTTTTTGGTTTGGGGTTTGAGTTGCTCTGGCAGGCCAGAGGGAGGATGGGGATAGTAAATTCTTCCCCATTATCTGCATTGTGATTGAGTAGAAGGAAGTTATCATTTTAGGTAAAAGAAGTTTAGTACATCACCTTAAAAGATAAAAATGCACATAATGAAGCTATGTGTTCTAATGTTTTCTGTGGAACTGCCACAAAACTTCCAGTGCATTTTGTAATACATTCCTATTACTAGAGTAAGGCTTATATGAATCATTACTGACTGCCATCATGGTTAGAATGCAGCTTGGCTTGAAATTTGAAGACAAAACTCTTGCATGTTTATTTTCTTTTCTGAAGTTTCATAACTTCTGTTTTTTGGTTTACCAAAAATAAGTGATAAAACATATGCCTACATATAATGTCTGTTAGTGCTTATGGTCTAGTCTTGAGATCATTGACTGAAAATAGAAAAATAAATGCTACATGATCGGTAGCATTAAAAAATAATAATGTTCACTCATACTAATTATTAGGTATTATTTTTTAATTTTTTCCTTTGAGTAAGCTCTGCATTGAGAAGGATTAAAAGACAGTTTTCTGAAAGTGCACTTCTGATAATAATTCATAAATATGAATTATATGAATTCATAAATATGGATAAATAAAAATTCTGATAATAATTCATAAATATAAGAATGGACACTTTTGAAAAGTTAATATCAAAAAGTAATTTAACTCTTACTCTCCTAAAATATCCTTTCATAAGGAAGATCCTTATGGATTCTGTAAGTGGAAATTAGAAAGGAAGTAATGATACTATAATACGTTCCGGCAAAGCACAGTTATATTCATGTAATGCAGATGTTTTACATAACTACAGGTGGTGCTGGTTGGTCCTGCTAGGCTACAGCATCATCTGGAGCATAATTTTTCATCTGAGCTCTTGGGTTCAGGCACAGCATTAAAATACTAGGATCATTTGTGTGGGTAAGATGCTTTCCAGTATTCTTCTCTTTACTTTTAATGTCTAAAGGAGAAATGAAGTGAGAAGTCTATTCATATGGGATAAGCTGACCACAGCGAGAGCAAGCAGATGGCACAGGTGAACATCCCGTCCCAAAGGTGTGAGCTGCGTTACCTGCATCTTCCTAAGCCCGCTTCCCACCAGCTAGCCAAAAGAAAGCCTCTCAATGCTGTGTCCCTCATTACTCCAGTATATCCTCTTTGGCAAATAAAAAGTAAGATATAGACATCACAAGGAAGAGCTGGTTGGGTGCTCTGCCAGTGCAGGCCTCCGCCAGCACCGACCCACGCAGCAGCAATTTCGCTGGTCCCTGTTGGCCCCCAGGTCTCCTCCAAAAGGGTGAAGAAAGCACACGGAGGAGCTGGTTTGCACCACCTTGGATAATAAGTGTTAACTGCCTTTTCTAGACATAGCAGTACCTTCAGAGTTGCTGCTAAGTGTCAGCACTTGCTAAGAGACACTGATATTAACTGATTCTTTCTTATTCAAAGGCTACATAAAAAAGTTGGTGTCTTGGGAACACTTAAGTTTTGATGGCCATCGCTACATAGCACTTTGAGCAAAAATATTAGCAGCCCTTCTCTCATTTAGCTTTAAAAGCCTGGGCTTTGAGATATTAATTGTATCATACTACTAAGGTTTTGAAATAAATGCACATTAAATATTAGATTTGAGCTTTTAATCTTTAAGGAATCATAGTTTTGGAAGACTGAACTTGCTGTATTTTTATAATAAAAATGTGTATCTCTGGGGAGAGAAAGGGATACATATGTTTGTGTATGCATATTCTTCAGTACAGTATTCATACTGTGAAATGACTTCCATTTTCCTCTTTTTAATTATATAATGTATAGAGAAGTTTTCCAAACTAAGACAGAAATGGAGTGAAGATTATTTTTCTTATAAATACTTTCAGAAACTTTCACAATTAATGGAGATACCACACTGGGACATATCCTTAGCTGGTGAAAAAATGATGCTCAGAGGTTTATATCCAAAGAAAATTTTGTGCTTTTGTTTCCACTTGGTAGCAGCAAACTGGAGTTTAAAAATAAGTTCTGTTGATGTGACTTTCACTTTCTGTTACACCTCTTTTCCTCCCCCATCCTGCCTTTCATTTGCCAGAAAGCCCTGTCTGGCTTATTTACATGTGAAAAAACTTGGAGCATCATGTGGTGAGGTTCCAGGGCAACACTGAATCCCATTCAATTCTCATTTCCTCTCTGACAGTCACCATTGAATCAATCATGTTTTCCATGCCCTCTCCATGACCACCTAGGAGATCCCAAATCACTTTTCATCCCCTATGTCAATCACACTCAGACCATGTCCACTTTTCATTACCACCACACTGTCATGTGACCAGCTAATCTGTCACTTTCTGACAGGGGTTAGTGTGCCAATTGATTTAATTAGCAATCAATTAGCTTGTTACTATTGGAAGTAATTACCTTTTATAGAGAAAAGAGTGCAGCTGGCCATAGCAATAAAACTGCACTAATAAAACTGCATTTACCTCCCCTTCTCTACATTCAAAGTCACT
>JAVCKT010007317.1:0-10304 GCA_032273925.1 Rhynchotus rufescens
GAAAAGAAAAGAAAAGAAAAGAAAAGAAAAGAAAAGAAAAGAAAAGAAAAGAAAAGAAAAGAAAAGAAAAAGAAAAAGAAAAGAAGAGAGAAAAACTATTCTGTTGAGGAAAACATTAATTAGTGAAGACTTGCTAAGCTTCCAGACAACTGAAACATGTATTGTAGGCAATATAAGGAATTCAACCTTGACAGGTTGCTTATCAGCTGCAAAATATCATGCTAGTACCAGTCTTTATTTCCCAGGCACAAACATTGTAATCTCTTCTGTTCCAACATTAACTCAGATGAAGCTTCACAAACAGGCATTATAAAAAATCCTCCCTGCCCGCCCGCCCATCCTCCCCACACAAGTATTCAAACAAGAAAATTCAAGCAGGTCAGCAGCTGTGAACCAGACAAGTGATCCACCTAGCAAAGGTACCCACTGTTTTAAAGAGGATACAACCTACTAACTAAGCCAGTATATAATGACAGGCAACTGTAATGAAAAATCTTTATAATAGACTCTTAAAAATCATATAGAATATGAAATATAAACTATGACCACCTGTATTGTATTAAATCAAATATATACAAAAATAGCCAGTAATAACGTAGTTAAAAACAGTGAGGCAGACAGGCAGCATGTAGGATACTACTGATGCTAATGGCTGTAATTATAAAGGGAATAATTGAATTTTCCCACAATGAGAGTAGGAAATAGATCAGGGTACTTTAGAAGAAAGTAAACTTAAATACTTAAATAGGAAATTTCTTTTATCATATATCTATTCTAAGAAGCAATTGATACCTATTTTGCCCTTTTTTTCAAAATGGTCCATACATTGCCAGAAAGCAACTGTTTTTTCCTGTGCAGCAGCTCCTAGAAGGTCAGAAACCATCGTACCTGGGAGTAACCTGGGTGACATCGGAGGGGTGAAGGATCCTACAGGTAGTGAAGGTAAACGTGGAATTTGTGGAAGACAGACACTTCCCTGGATTTGAGGCTGTAATGTGGTACATTCACGTCCAGTGAGCATAAAAACGAAGATAGAAAAGGACTAATCAAGCAAAGCTTAAAAAAAAGTATTATTACCACTGCTATATATATTTTAACAGAGAACAAAGGCAGTGAAAATAGTATTGTCTCAAGGGTAAATACTTTCCACTGAAAAAAGATACTCTCATCAGTTCATTTTAAGGGACTTTTTTTCCAAACGATGATCTGAAACTACTTTGCTCAAATGTTAATAATCTCAAAAACAGTAAAGGCCAATGAGACTATGAGACACCCAAACTGAATCTAAACCCAAGGATGATTCTGCACGGCTGCCACATTTACCAACTGCTCTGAGACAAGAGCTGAAAGCGACTGCATCTCCTGTACTTGGTTCTGTTTGAAGTAGCTCATCTACTAGCTCATCCAAATGCACTTTGGAGCTCTGCAGAAAACAAAGTTCTTGCAGGTAGGTTCTTATAGCAAAAGAAAACTTAGTAAAAGCTAGAATCCTGAAAAGAAGCTTAAGTCAGATATCCCCAACTGCAGTCACAATGCATGAACTCAGCATGTAAACAGTGAAGGAGTCCTTGTAACAAGGAAAACAAAGCAGGAATGTTTTTTCCCTTTCTCCAAACTCAATATCACCTCTGGATTTGTGTTTTGAAACACCAAATAAGGTCAATGCTCACAGGACAGCAGGTCTCCCGCAATATTTTAATATAAAATCATTTCTTCCTCTCTTAGGCTACCCACTCTCATCTTCCATCAGGACACTGTTTCCCACAGAATACAGGTTTAACACTTTCTACTAATGAAACAGGGCCCTTTTAAAAGGGAACTGAAGAAGCCAGTCATCGTCAGCTGTTTTGACAACTGCTTAGCATAGAGTAAATAATTCAGATTTTGATCTTATTTCATAAAAGATGCCAAGCACCCTAATTGCAAACAGACTCGGTAGACCAGCATCACCTTCTGAAATCACCAACACTGCATTTGGCAGAACACAAATGATATTGGTGCTGTCTCCCCACCTAACGCAGCTGTTTTAATGCTACTTTGATTTTAGTTACTTGAGATTCGGGGGAAGTGGAGCGCAGGGGCCAAAAATAATAAAAGCACCAGGAATGGATTAAAAACTTCAAAATAATCAGCATGCAAAAGGAAGAAAAAAACATGCTTCTTACCAGTGAGAGGTACAGTTGCTGAAGTAATAGGTGGCAGGAAAATCCCTGCCACTGGCTTCTTCACTGCATGTTTCCTTTCCTCCAGGAAGGCAGGTTGCACTTGAAATGTTATACCTCCTTCCCCCTCCTCCGCCTCATCCTCTTCCAAGTCAGAGATGTGGTACATGGTGTCATCAGACAGAGGGGTAAACCCTTTGGTAACGACACCTGGTCTTGGGTCCAGAATGGTGCCTAGGTTTGGTCGAGCGAGCTGCTGCCAGTGAAAAAGGGTCTGAGATCCTGGGGTGGCAAAAGAGAAGTGCTGAGAAAGGCTTCCCGGCTATTAGCACAGGATTACAAAGCACATGATCCAAACAACTCAACCAACTGGCTGGCACTGTGGTACTTGCAGTATACCTGGATGGCAACACTCATCAGAACAACAACAAGTCTAACCCTCAGTGCCATGCAGGAAAACCAAACAGGACCTACAGAACACTATTCTTCCCTCTTACTGCATATTATACCTACCTGTACAATAATTTATCTAACAAATTAAATTACAATACTCTTCTGCTGAAGAAGGAAGGAGGATCGTCCTCTCACCTTCAATGGGCTTGACAATTTGCAATTTTTCTGGTAGGAGGACCCGGAAGTTACTCGAGCTGGCAGAAAGATCCGTGAGTTCGGAGCTGGTACCCAGGGAACAGGAGCTTTCTGACGGCGTGCTGCAGCCACTGGCCTCTTCCTTCTGCTCGGCCAGCAGACGCATCCTTCGCTCCCACTCCTCCTCAAAGAACTGCTTCTCGCTCAGGTAGTTCTGCCGACGGAGGGACAGCCTGTGCAGCGCTGTGGCTAAGTCACTGTCTCCAGGGTCTCCTGGCTGATCCGCCTTTTCCGTGTCCCTAGGATAAAAAGGAATTAAGTTACAGTAGATATTAAGACCATTAAAGTAAATATTTCTCCTGCACACAGCAGAGATCCAGCTTGGACCTAGTTTTGATTCACTTAATTTAGAAAGCCAGTAGCAAGCAGTGTGCCCTACCTCAGGTTCTTCTCAGAGCTACTCCTCTGTGTCACCTGCCCGCGGCGCTCCGGCTGCTGCAGCCCGGACTGGAAGGGCTTGGCCGTCATGACAACACTGGACCGGTTGGACCCAGGGATCGGCAGCGGGGCAGGAAAAGAGGCCGACCGACCACGAGTGATATTAGCAACCCTGACAGTGTCAAATACTCGCTTCTGTTGAACCCTAGAGCCAAGCAAAAAGACCAAACATAGGTATATTTTTAGAAGCATTCCGGAAGGATATAGCAAAGAAAAGCTTTGAGCAACAGACTTCCCAAAGGCGGTAGAGACATGGCTAAAATGGGATTGCCCAAGAAACGCATGTTGTGAGAAATACTATTCTAACAAAATATCAGAATTACCACTCACTTTGACTTGAAAGAACAAAATACTCTGTTGATAATCAGTGGAGAACTGTCAAGGATATCTATTTAACCTTTACTCAAAATTAAGGGCTCCAGGAGTCGGCTTTCAGGGCCTTGGACAAATTCAAAAAGGAAATAAAATGCTTTTAGTTATTACCCAACTTTCACACAGAATTGAGTTAGAATGGTAGCTTTCAATGCTGAGCAAACTATCAAATACACTAAAGCTTCTTTTAATAACGAAGACAAAATATCAGCAGGGACATCCAGGCTTACAGATTTCCAGAATTCAGTTTCATCTCATTCATTAGAGGCATATGGAAAAATGCCAAAATCTATATACAGATGACGCTGATAAACATACTTTTGGTTAGAGGGAATAGATTGTTCCCCCTGACACAATTCCTTCCGCATTGTCCCTTCAATTTCTGCTGCGAGGGAATCCTAAAGAAAAACACAAACCAATAGAATTGTCAATTATATTCAAGTATTCTTCCTAACAACAGAAAACATTTTTAAAAGCTCAAAAGTCTGCCCTCGCCTTTCCCATATCAGCAGCTTGCAGCCGCATATTACAGTCTAGCTCTCTGAAGGGGGAAGGCAGGGACTTTCCACCCTAACTCTACCTACATATAAATAGTTTGGGTTCAGTTTACACCAGCAACAGCTCCACTTTGGGGGATACTTTATGTTGTTTGCTTGAATTAAGTGACAATTGCAAGAGCACTTCCTTCAAAGCCAAAACATATGTACATGGTGGCTACTACATAAAACAGCCACACAAAACCTGATAAATTGTCAGGATACCCAGCAACTTGTAAGAACACAGTAATTAGAACAGACCTCAACAGACCTAAGAGGGGGAAAATGAAAGTTTCAAAAACCTCTTCCATTGAATTGGTCATCTCTCACAATTCAATTAAAGTCATGTATTTCTGATGATGCTTAAAATTTCTTAAGGAGGTAAGCACATAAGACTACCTCATAAATCATGCACATTAAAACTGGAACTCTTGGAACTTGGAAAAAGGCACCAAAAAAAACCAAAAAACACACAAAAAAAACTTTGTTTCTTAAAGAAATTCTGTCAAGGTATAAAATTCACATCACCATGGAATGACACACTAGCACAACTGAGCATTAGCTGTAGAACACGCCAATTCCTGTAATTAACAGAACAGTCATTTAAAAAGGAAATTGTGTTAACACCACTATATGGCAAGTGAACGAATTTTCCTGAAGCACAAAATTCTCAGAAGTGAATACATGACAGAACTGAGAGACTGTAAGATCAGCCCCTTCGCCTGCTGCGCAGGAGTCCTCTCTGTGGCTCCAGCAGCAGCTATTTTTTCCTCTTCATTTCATGCTACCATGGGCCCTATTTACCAGCAGCTACACCCCAAGCTAGTGGTATTCATTACCCCAGGAAACGCTCCACGTGCCTGGGGACGGCAGAGAACAGCCGCAGAGCTGGCTCTGCTGCGCAGCAACTTCACTTCTTCTTGTGACTCCTGCAACATCCCCAGACACTCCATGTTCCGATCCTGCAGCTCATGGAGCTGGAAGAGAGAAGAGGACATCAGTGCTGCCTATAAGCATCAAGAGAAGCAAGACAAAGACAAAATGAAGCTCATAGGGTTTTGTACTGAAGATACTGATTCAACACTACTGTATTTCTCTGCACGCACTGCACATGCCAGCATCTGGAAATGGAAGTAGCAGCAGATGGTGTTCACCATGGCAGCCATGCAATTTAGTGGTAAGGCATGAAGTGCAAAGGAAAACTCCAAGAAGGAAAAGGTACAGTAGAATCCAAAGCAAGATAACACCAAAACCACTCTAAATAAGCTAACTAGAAATGCAACAGAAGCATAGAAGAGGACTTCAAAATCTAGTGAGCTACGGTACTGTTGATATAACTGGTAAGGGTCACATTAAAGTGCTATTCTCTCATGATAAATGAAAACAGTAACATCTATCCGCTTGCACACCACCCTTGTCTTTCAGACTCATGGAAACTACAAAAATATGTTTATTGACTTATCTAATAAGTCTAATTACTCTTTTTCTCCATTTGTCTAGAACTTTACTTTTCTCCAACCGTTTGTCTAGAAGTGTATAGAAAAGAAAAAAAACAATCAACCAAAAGACAAGACACCAATGAGATCTACTTTCTGTTCTCTAATTTTTTTCTCTCACGCTCTATTCCAAACATACACAGAGAAGCCTTAAGTACCTCTGCTGTCAGTTGCCTCTGAGCATCTTTGGACGCTTGTAGGTGAAGTTTCAGCTCCTCTTTTTCAATCACATGCTGAAAACACAAAAAGATGCTAATTATTTTCTCAGTTGATTCCCCCAAGAGAGTCGATAGTGGCAGTCTCTGCGGTGTGGTCCCAGCTCTCCCCGCCAGAAGCACGTGCACACACACACGCACAGCCACACACTCCCCCTGCTCCCTTACTTCTTTGAGTTTATGCTGGAGATCAACAATCTGAGACAAGAGGGATGAGATCTCTTCCTGGTAGCGAACCACCTCCTCACTCTTTTCTGACAGCTCCTCTGTTATTCTGGAAATCTGAGCATTCGATTGTCCTTCAAAATAAAAGAAAAACTTATGCAGTAGAGAGCTTTTTCCACCATATGATGAAAATAAAATAACAGGGGGTCTGTGAGTGTCAGGCATCTCTAAAAGGACCAGTAGTCTTAGGAAATCAACTCACATTTTGTAAGAATGGGAGCCCTGGAACATCCACAAAGTACAAGATAAAGGAAAGGGGTGGGAAGCAGGAGAAGGATGAGACTTTATTTTAAAGGTAAAGGTAACATATTGGGGAAAAAAAAAAAGAAAAAAAAAAGAGAAAAAGGTAAGAAAGAACCCAAAGAAAAACATACCCAGAACACTGTAAATATAGTGATGTATGTCTCTGATACATGAGAAGACAGAAGTTCTGCAAAATATATGGCTATTTAGCTCTTGATTCTGGTGACTGTATTCCCTAAAGACTCACTACACACAACTTCCTGTTTCCTCTTTTTTTTTTTTTTTTTGGATCCTTTGAGTGAACAAATTCACCAAGTAAGTTGACAAAGTACCTCAGAGACTGAAATATTTTAATACAGTGACAGTTAAGAAACTGTTTATCTGCCCTGAAAGCATAAAAAAGTCACAACAATATCTGGTCAAAGATAGATATTCTTTATCTGCATAAAGAATAGACTAAAAATTTACAAACATAACCTTTAAATATCCCAGTATCTACTGTTTTAAAACCAGAAGATTTTCCATCATTCATAACAGATTTTGAGTTGGAAAAGGGATTCTCTTTGATGGTGATAAATATTTTATTTTTAGAAACAGGGTAAATTTGTTAGATACATGTTTAAATCGGTAGAAATTGTGTTTTACTGTAGGAAGAAGCCTGCCACACGCCTGCTGACAATTAACTTCACAGTTAGATACTTTTCATTCTGAAGGCATAAATTTTTAAGCCACAGACAAGAAATCCTTTGGGAGAATATTCTTTCTGTCTAAAGTGTATAGTGTTCTTATATGTGCTATAAGATTACACAAAACAAGAGTTCCTGAATTTCTCAATGTAAGAAATAACTTTATTTGCCAAGGATTTTACAGAGGAACCACAGTAACTCACAGCTAGGAGTTCATTCACTGTATTTTATGGTTCTCTGGAACAAATAAAAAGCAAATAACTTTATGGTTGCTGTACAGAATAAAGTAATCTTAGAAGATAAGCTTAAGTTTATTTATATACCACAGAGGAGGTGGCACATATATAATAGCTGTAGGTAAAATACTGTACCCCAGGTTACACAGCCACCACAGAAAACAAGGGTTGTTCCTTAGTATTGCAGGATGCTTCTTGACCTGTATATTAGTAACTGCAGTTCTTTGCAAATAAGGCTCATGGTTCTGGACAGAACACTTACCAATTTAAATGCTTTTGTGTATAATTAATTTAAAAATAAACTTGTATTTTTGGAGAGAAACAGTAATTTAGAAAGAGTATTTCAGAGTCCATGCACTAATAACCAAGAATTGCAGGCACTGGATGCTCAAATACCTTTTTGTGATTGCAAGGGACATCCTGGATACTCACGTAGCTCTTTAACACAGTCGTTAACCAGCTGCTGCTCCTTCTCTTCATATGTAATGGTTTCTGTCTTCAGATGGCAAGCCTTCAAGAAAATTATAGGTTTTGCAACTTACATTTACACTTGCATATATGTTTATCTTAACATTATATATTTTTATTTATTTCTGTTTACTTCTGCAATTTCTTTGCATCTATCTTCTTGTCCATTTTTCCCCCGCCACAGCCTGTTTCCCCGAGCTGGGGAAGTCTTTTGAATGAAAGATGCCCACACGCAGAAAATTTGATCTCTCTCCTGCCAATAATAATAATAATAATAATGAAAAAAGGCTGCAAAATATGTGATTTGGCAAGGAAATGTAAACTGCAAGTACCTGAATTTGCTTCAAAACTTCTTAAGGCAAAGAAATCTTGAAAAGTAAATGATACTGACCAAACCCAGCATGGCAGTGAAATCTCTCAACAGAACAGCAACCTTGCATCTTTCCCGTCTTGTCCTTTTAGTTTTCTGGCCCAGGGACTGACTCACCACCAGATTAAGCAACATCAGACCTACTGATTTCCACCTTCATTTGGGCTGTCAGTTTGACTCTAACCCTTGCCCACAACAGTCTTTGTATTCAGGACTACTTGCTACTAAATTACTCAGAAAACATAATGACTGATTTTAAAGACTGTTCAAGTGAAGAGAAGCAAGGATACACAACTGCAGATAAAGGCACTTCACTTAACACTGTCATAAATATAAATGCTTCAAGGCTGTTCTTAGGGATGAAAAAAAAAAAAAAAGGAGGGCAAACAAATACAGGCTCAAGGTGCTTGAGGCTCAGTGCGACCTTGAGGCCAAGGCAGGCGGTGATACAACCTCAGACCAACAGTGATCTCTTTTTAACTCCAGTTCTACTTACTAAGATGGACTAAATTCCTTCCTGGTCTGCTAAGTTTCATAACCATAAGCAGGGCTGACAGCGTAAAAGCAGCCTGACACTCCCTTGTTCTTGTGTCACGGAACTTCTAACATACCCATTTGATCTCTACAGTTTCAGGGAAAACATGCTTCTCAGGCTGAGTATTTTGGAAACAAAACAAGGAGGAAAATATATTTTTTGCAGAAAAAACAAGGAGGGAAAATATATTTTGTTCACATAAACAAATTCTGGTCCCTGAATTGTAAGCACTAGACACAGCAGAGTTTGTAACAAATTAGAGAGAGAGCAACTTAACCATTTCTGAGCAATATAAATCTTGCTTTACATATTCTCGACTCCCTTCTCCACCATCATTATTAAAAGTTTTTGACACTGGAAAAGAAATTCTGAGGAAATAAATGGAGATGGAAGAAAAAAGAGAGGAGGATACCACAGAGAACTAGAACTACAAGCAGCAAGGTTTTTGTTCCCTGTTGCCTTTATTCCACCAACTTATGTTTCCACTCCAGACCAACATTTTGTTAACAAAAGTGTTGTAACATGCAACCTCAAGCTTGTAGCGTAAAAGGTTTATTTAAGAGCAAAACAACTCTTTCCTTAAAAAAAGTCTCTTCTCTATTTTACAAATTTTCCAATTTTAGAGAAGGGATAACTCACATTTGAAGACGGCAATTCTTGTAACCTTTACCTTTTGTTCCTTGTCTTTTACAGCCATTTATTTTGTCTAGGCACTTGCTAACTAACCTTGTAAAGGCATAAAGCCTCTGCTCATATTTTGCACATAAGAGATATCAATTAAAATATGGAAACTAATCACATACTCGGAACGAAATTTGTCTTTAAAGGATTTAAAGCTTATAAAATTTAAAATATAAATTTTTTAAAATATATATTTTTTTAAAGTATATAGACTCTTAATATTGCATACAGCTTGCAATGTCAGCTCAATAAAATTCCAATAATACAATAAACTGCAATCAGATTTACCCCACACAACAGGTAACAAGTCACACAGACCTGAAGGCCTCAGAGGTCCAAGAAATTGTGCTGGGTGCTCACATATGTGCCTATAGCCTTTTGTTTATCTTAAGGCTATTGGGAAAGGAACACTAGTGGGCTCTGAGGAGAACTAGGAGCGTGGCAGTACTCTAAAAGAAACAGAAGGATGAGGATGGGTGGAGAGTATTTGGCCATGATATCCTGATCTATCTCAGATGTGTACCTTTGATCGGAGAGCAAGGTTCTCCTCTTCCAATTCCCTGAGTTTATCTTGCAGCATATCCAGCTGCAAGAGACTGTGTGATACATTGAAAGATTCATTGGACCGAAGTGGGGTGGAACAGCTGGAATCTGTTTCACTCTCCTCAGAAGCAATCGAAACAACACGAAGCAGGTCATCCTTCTTGGACAGCTCGTGCTGCAGCTGGTTAACCTAAGACCAAAAAGATCACCAGCCTAAGATATATACTTTAGCTATGTAGCAGTATAGCAAGTTATTTGTGCAACCTCAAAACTCTAGAAATATCAGAGGTCCAGTCTAAAGTGAGATTAAAAACAACAGACAAGTCACGACCGATTTATCTATATATTTCCAGAGAAGATTCAGGTTCTGTTTATTTTATAGCTCACAAAACCACAACTTCAACACTATAAGGGAGACTAAACAAGGTAAGACAAGAAAGGATGACACAA